>JARJDX010060498.1:0-20950 GCA_030264735.1 Gymnusa sp. GC000175 | reverse complement strand
ATGTTCAAACTTCGCTACCATACCTTAGAACTGTGTCAACCTTTCTAACAATTTGCTTTTTATTGCTTCTATTTATATTTTTGTGTAAATGAAAGTAAAAGCCTAATTAAGATCCTTGGAACGTAAACGAAACGGGTAGTTATTGCCGAAATGATGGATGTCTCGGCGTACCTACGTTCTTTTATGATAGGTACATTCTGACTAAGTGTAAAAAGTTGTTAAATCTAAGGCTTGGCGTTGAAATTAACAATAAATCTCTTCGTTCCAAAAACGAAAGGTGCAGTTTATGCCAAATCGACGACGTTTTGACGTTTCCATCCTATGTAATATATACGTTATAACAAAGGATGGACACTTGCTAAATTTGAGGCTAGACGTTGTAAACTACAATAATCCTCTTCGTTCCAAAAACGAAAGGAGCAGTTTTTACCAAATCAACCGGCGTTGCATCTTATATAATATGTATGGGTTCACAAAGTGGGAGTAGATGCTAAACCTGAGGTTTGACGTTGGTATCGGCTTTGTTCCAAAAACAAAAAGAGCAGTTTTTCACCAAATCGACCAGCATTTCTACGTATTATTCTAAATAATATGTACATTATCGCTAAGTCTAAACAGTTGCTAATTTTGAGGCTTGACGTTGAAATTGACAAAAAATCAATCCGTTCCAAAAACGAAAAAAGCAGTGTTTAGCAAATTGCCTATTGTTTCGCCGTTTTATCCTGTGTAATATGTATCTTATCACAAACTATAAGCAGTTGCTAAATCTGAGGCTTGATGTTAAAATTAACAATATACCTCTTCATTCCAAAAACGAAAGGAGCAACTTTTACCAAATCGACAAACCTTTTGACGTTTTATCATACGTCATTATCATTATCATCCTCATCATCATCATCATCATCATTCAGCTTTATAGCGTCTACTGCTGGACATAAGCCTTCCTTAGATCCTTCCGTTATTCTCGTTTATGCGCTGCTTGTACCCAGTTCGATGTGATACGTTATATATCGTTGCTCCATCTTGTAGAAAGTCGTCCTCTATTTCGGTAAGCGTCTAGGCCTCCATTTTATGATCCTTTTTGTCCATCTATCGTCTGTCATTCTCGCTACGTGGCCTGCTCAATTCCACTTCAGGCGGGTAATTATCATACGTACTATGTCATTATCACTAAGTGTGAAAACTTGCTATGGTCTCACACAACCTTGTTTCCAGTTTCGTATATTCAGCTTCCTTAGGATCTCTTCGATCAACTTCCTGTTAGACATTGGTATAATATGTAAGCCCATCTAATCCTTGAATATCCTCCTCCATCTGGATCTGTTTTTAGCAGTTTCAGTTTTTTACTTTATTAAATCCCTCATATCTTCTTCCAATTCGTCTTAGTACCTGACTCTTAGTCTTCCTCTTCCTCCTTTACCATAAGGTGTTAAATTAAAGATTTCTTTGGACGCTTTCCAATCTAATCTTCTTAACTTTTATGTTCTTGTGTAGATCACCAATCGCATATTGCAGGGCAAGATTGAATAGAAGAGCTGACAACGCGTCTCCTTGCCTTATCCCGGCTGTGATTATAAATTTTTCTAAATTTTTGATTCTGTATTATGACATATGACATATTATGGCTTAAAATCTTCCATCGTAAACATTGCAATTTCAATGAGCTTCCATCGGTAACATTGCAATGTTAATGACCTTCTGTAGTATGATCATTACATTAAGGTCATGTTCTAACCTTTTCCTATTTATACTACCAAACGCCTTGCGAAAATCGGTGAACAAGCATTGCGATCTAAGTTGAATTCTTGGATTTTTCCTTGCATGAAATTTTAAATTAAAAGAAATTTACGGTCTTCAAATCAGGGTAATCCCCATGAATTTCGTCCAATTCAGATCTATGCAGTTTTTTAATCCTTTACAATAAGAGTATTTTAATCGTTTTTTTTTGTTATTCTTGTGGCAAGTGCTTAACTACTCGCTTGAAACGACTACAGAACATAAAGGTAGCAACAATTCTTGTTGATATTTGCCCTGGAGGAGTTTTAAGAGTGGACCATTTCAGGCATTAAGTTACTAAGTAGATTGTGGTGATAAGAAAAGTACCACGGTTATTAAACACTCAGATTTCAAATACTTTAGGAAAAATTGAAACGGACTTCGACTTTTTCTTCTGCTGCTTCTTTTTTGTCTCCTTTGATTTTCCTGTTTACTACTTCTTCTTTTCTTTTTCTTTTTTCTTCTTCTTTAAATACCTTATGACCAATTGTAAAGGACTTTATCTATTTTTTTCTTCTTTAACTTTCCTTTTTTTTCTTCCTCTTTTGTATTCCTTTTTCTTCTTCCTCTTTCGTTTTCTTTATTCTTCTTCTTCTATCTCAGTCCATACTTTTTCATCACTGGAGATGGGACATTTGTTTNTTCCCTTTTTTCCCTACTTCTTTTTCTTTTCTTTTTTCTTCTTCTTTCTCAGTTTATACTTTTTAAATACTGAACATAGAACTTTTTTACCTTGTTTTGACCTGTATATTCCGGAGCAAGACATTGAATAACGTTATTCACAATTAAGCTGCACATCCTTCTTAATAGCATTCGGTTTCGACTAAAAATAAACTCAGAATAAATGGATAACTAGATTTTAAAAAATATATATAATTAATATTAGAATTAAAGAAATTTAAAAGTTTTTAGGAAAGTTTAACAAAAAGTTGTATAAAATTACAAGATAGACATAATCATGTAATTACAAAAATAAAGCAAAAATTATCTTCTCTCTATATCTTTCATGTAAATTCTTAAGTTTTACGTTTAAATTAATGTTTTCTTTCATTATTGTGTTCCTAAAAAGTGTTTGGCAAGTAACTGAAGAAAGTTTTATAAAATGTTTTTATATATAATTATAAAGTAGACGTAAACATGTGATTACAAAGAATAAAGTAAAGATTATCTCATCGGAAATATAGCAAGAGAAGCTATTTAAATAGTTCAAAGAAAAGTGTGCGTAGGCTTTACTAATTGAGCAAAAACTTACAAAGCAAACAGACTATAGTATAATTATTACGTGTGCCTGAACGGAGCGCGCGTTTTAAGTCAAATACAGAACAGATTATAGAGTCCGAATTGCTAGATTATATTTGTACAGAGAAAATTCATGCTTGGTTGCATCTTGTAGCTGGAAGACGTAAGGATGTGTGTTACATAATCGTTATTAAATACATGCTGCTGATATCTTTATGTGTACACACAGAGAGTATTTATGTGTGTACAAAGGGGTAATAGTAATTTCCTACTAATATATTTCACATGTCAGAATGTTCGATTTTGCAAAGGAAAATGCTCACTTTACAAATTTAATTCACCGATAGGACGCGCGCGCGTTGAAATGTTTATTTGCATTTACTTTGCACATCCAGTTTATTTGGGTTGCAAAAAAGCAAGAGCAAAGAGGATGATAGAAGTTTTTGCATGTTATTTCGCCATTAATCAACGCTGTGAGCATATGTAGTAGTTTTTACTTCTTCCTAGAGCGCGCCAGCGCATTAAAATAAAATTGCGGTTGTGAATTTTTCAGCGCATAAAAATTTTAAGTTTCCTGTTATCACATGCACCACTGCACCGTTTATGATAGTTAGACAGGAAAGCGACGTCGTTTTTGGAAGGAGCAGGAATTAAAGTGCAAACGTTGAGGAAGATAGTCAACTGTAATAACCTCAATACCAGAAGTAAATGGCGGAATAAATAAGTGAAACACGGGAGAAAGTAATGCGATGGGAGAGACTGAAATGCTACTGCGAGATGCGATAAGACATCCCCAGGTTTTCCCTTCGTTCCTAAGCTAGTGCAACATTATACATTCAACATCTTCCCTCCTTTCTTCTACTACCGAACGAAATCGGCATCGATTTCACATTTACACGTTTATGTCTTTTACACCTAAGATTCAAAATTTGATAAATATAAATAAAATATTTTACAAAATTTACTTTAATTTTTATGGAATAAAAGCGAAATTTTTTCTTGCTCAAAATTCGGAAACTTCATATAGTCCATGTCTAGAGCCATAGTCAGTTACTTAAACACTTATTTTAGTTATATTACTAGTGATATTAGTTACTTTTGCCCGAGGCATTAAATTTTCATTAATTGTTAGCTGATTATAATGACACTTTAACTTGATGGGAATAATTTCACTTAAATTGATGCTTAGCAATTTTTAAATTAAAGTATGGTTGACATAAAAACAAAATTAAAGGAAAAATCCGATCACGATAAAGAAATAAAGTGAAAATTGCTGAAGAAGTTTTTTTTTTTGTGGGTACATTTTTTGGGATTGAAATTAAAGGCGTCTTCGTGGTGTGGGGGCATTTTTTTTATAAAAATTGACTCGTGTCTGTCGAATTATGGCAAAATAAGTTGAAAAAATGCCGGAGTGCAATCCTTTTATCTGCTGATAATTAATAAAATATAAAATTCAAAAGATGTCACTATCGGTGTTATTGCCAACACACATTTTACAACAAGATGAAGTTGCAAAGACATACTGCCAACCTAATTAATGAAATATATTTATATTTCTTTTAAAAGTAACGGATGTGTTTCAAATTCGTAAATTAAAAGTGTGTGTTGACCACACCCCCATTTTTCTCATATATTATTTCATATTTGTTATATTTTAACCTTTTAGTAATTAAAAATTAATTTAAAGAAGGTTTTCAAATTAAAATCTTGTTCAATTTTTGAGCAATAAAATTTGGAGGGGTCGTTTTCAATATCCAAACATTTTCATATGCGCTCGAAAGAGAGTACACAGCTTCATTAGAAATAATCTCGGGAATCACAATTTCCATTTAATCACGTGCCGTTTGTAGATATTTATTAAATTATTTTATCAGTACAGACACTTGAGTAGTTCGTTCAATTTAGCTTATCATTCCCGAGACGCAATATTCTCCGAAATCCACAAACGACTCGCTCTAATCTCTGAACCAGAATTAATATAAACGCCGTTTAAAGTATCTAAATGTTGTACTATCTCTTCGCTTTGGGAAGTATTGTACAAGCACACGTGCTGCGCTTAAGAATTGTCAGCCCCTCGTCGCATAATTGTTCTTCCAATGTTTCTTGGAATATTCATGCGGAGCCTTTAACGATTCCAACATTTCGACCACGTTCGAAGCATTTAAAAGATGCATGAGTTTAGGGTGTATTATAAAACAAACCACATGTAAAATTAATTCAATACACCACGGGGTTACTAAACATAAATATCATTCACAAAAGAAGAACATAATATTTTAATATCTTCCACTTCTTTGATTACCATTTAAGAAAAAGCACGTTTTAAACGTTTACTACGTGAAATGCACTTTGATCTTAGTTTACATAACTTTTTAAAGTTAAATAAACAGTCGTTTTGTCAGGACTCGAACCCCGCAGTGCGACTGTGTTTAAATTGTTGGTTTTATAATTTTCTTTTAATTCCAGGCAAATTTGACACATTTAAGTAGAAACATATTCGTGCCTGGAGTTGGACAAGGCATAGCAAAATGTCCTTACGACCCTGCTGACAATACAACGGCGGTGTGGGTGGAGACAGGAAATCCAGGAGATCTTCCAGGACTATATTCAGGGACCAACGCAGAATTTACTAAGGCCGACACCGTGATCTTCCGCACTGATCTCTTCAATCTAACAACGGGTCGTAAAGAATTTACATTCAAGAGGACGTTGAAGTACGATTCGAAATGGCTTGACAGTAAGTAATCTAATTTGAATGTTTTCTTTTTTAAGTGTGCGTGGGCGTGATGAGTTTGGGAATGTTCTGTGTAGGTAAATGTGAGAATTTTCTTGCGGTCTTGTTGGTATTCAGAGTTGCTCTAGCATCAAATGGCTTTCAGCGAAATCATGTTAACGTCCGCGTGAAAAGCGTTGATAATAAAAACGACGGAGTTTTGAGGGTAAACATCCAACTAGCTAGGAGGTTTACGTCGCCTGAACTTTTCTTTGGAATAAGCGCACAAACTATTTTCGCGCATGCAGAAGACCGAATTACTTCCAAACCATTTACTTCGAAGCAATTCCTAACTACATCTAATTTATCGGGATAAACTCATAACTCGATAAGAATTTCATCATCGTATAGAGAATCACGTCTATGATATTTCCTCCTGCAGACAAATTAAACTCGCAGTATTTTTCTTATATTCACATAAAACTGGATCATAGCTCTACTTCTGAAGTTTTATTGACAAAGTCTTAATTTGATTCGAGTTTTTATATGTATTAACAATAAATTCCGAATTTGTTACGGAATGGCTACGCTACTAGCGCTAATTCGGACGGATTACCGACGCGTTGCTCTTTATTGCTGATCATGGATGGGGATATATACGGAATTCGATTCCGAGATATAGTAATTTCAGAGCCTCATGAAATGGCATGATCAGACAAAAGCATGTGCCAACTGGTGATAATTAAAACGGGGCGCGCGCGTATTTCCTTTATTTCGTGTTGGAGCCACTTTTTCCGTCTCTTTGATCAACTCTTTTGAAACACTCGCCAATCCCAAAGTTCCCTATTACTCTCCTTTCCACTTCTTCCTTCATTTGCAATGCACGTCAAAAGTTTTAAATTAACCACTTAATACAAGACTTAATAAATAATTATGTTTCATCTCAGAAGTGCGGAAGACTTTGCAAGTCTTGCATATAAAATTGAAAGTGTGGTTTTATGGTTTTATCATAAACCTTCTCCAGACATATAATCGCTTTACATACATTTACTATCTTCACTTAAATTTGAATAATAAAAAACAAACTTCCACACTTGACGATTTACCGACATATTTTAAACCAAAACTTGGTGCATAACTACTAAGCCACTGAGCCGTTCTTTCGAGTAACCAATAAAAAAAATATAAACATAATTAAGAGAAGTGAAAACTTTGATATTTAATTGGAGATTAACATATTGAAGTAGTTGATGTAGACATCCGAAACAAGTGGGTAATAATTGTGCTCGTGGATGCGGTTAAAGTTTGGAAGGACGAACAAGCGGAAACACCTTTGAATATCCTGTTACCTATTACAACCCCATCTGAAGGTTCCCATGGACACGAATGCAGTCCCTCTCGTTCTCCCTTTCATGATTTAATTATTCTTCACGTAATATGGGTAGATTACAGGTAATTGGATTGGAGACTTTGGCTTAAATCCAGATATTTATGCGCGTAAATTTCTACCTAAATAAACAATTTAGACGTCCGCGAAACACGCATGTTAAATTTTCGCTTTTTTTAATCCCTTTTTAACACACCGATTTAGTTGAATGACTTGACAAGCGTGAAGATTATATCAGCGCGCACCAATGGTTTTAGATTTACAGTTTTTTGTGTGAGAGCTCTTTTTGTTGATTGATTAATGGAGAGGAACGTAATATAATATGGCAATTTACATTTTTAATTTTATTTCCAGAACCCAACTTCGTTGGATCGTTTGAAATTGGCGAATACGTTTTCTTTTTCTTCAGAGAAACTGCAGTGGAATACATCAATTGTGGAAAAAGCGTTTATTCAAGAGTCGCAAGAGTTTGCAAACGGGATACTGGTGGAAAAAATATTCTAGCACAAAATTGGGCTACGTATCTTAAAGCAAGACTTAATTGTTCTATTCCTGGAGAGTTCCCATTTTACTTTAATGAAATTCGTAAGTTGTATTTTTTTATGATGCAAGTAGTGGTTGTATTTGTCAAGATATTAACCCTAACTGGCTGTCGAAATTGCCATGTTGGTTGTGTAGTGTAGTAGTGTAACTTCAAATTTCTACCGAGTAACAAGTTCTAAAGGTGATATTTTAGAGTACACTAAAGAAATTATCTTCTTCTATTTGACATTTATCACAACACAATTGGTAAAAAAACTATTTAGAAATTTGTGCTACTTCTTACATTTATACACACTTATAGGTGTGAGAGGTAGGCACAAATTGCTAAATAAACTTTATCAATTATAATTGAGATAAAAGTTGATGATCTCCATATGGAAAAACTAAAGAAAATTTCTATATTATACCCGTAAATATTACATCCAAAACCTGTTACTCGAATTAATGACAAAACTTGATTTATTACGTTAGGTGGTAACTAAAAAATATTTTCCCCCCTATTTAGAATCAATATATAAAGTACCAGGCGATGATAACAAATTTTACGGAACGTTTACAACATCAACGAACGGATTAATGGGATCAGCGATTTGTTCGTTTAAATTAGAAGACATTCAAGTAGCATTCAGTGGGAAATTTAAAGAACAGGCGTCTTCAAGTTCTGCATGGCTTCCTGTATTGTCTAGTCGTGTGCCTGAACCTCGTCCGGGAACATGCGTTAACGATACAGAAACACTCCCAGACACAGTGTTGAATTTTATCAGATCACATCCACTGATGGATTCCGCTGTAATGCATGAACATGAAAAACCAGTATTTTTCAAGAGGGATTTGTTCTTCACCAGACTTGTAGTTGATAAGATTAAAGTTGATATTGGCGGTGCCGTTTTGGATTACACGGTTTACTACGCGGGAACAAGTACGTAATTTATCTCATATTTATCCGCAAATTTAAACAATTTAATTTCAGATGATGGAAGAGTGCATAAAATTGTGCAATGGACCAAAGAAAATGAGGAATCGGCTTCGATATTATTAGACGTTTTTGATGTCACTCCGGGAGAACCGATTCAAATTATGGAAATATCCAAAGAACATAAAGCTTTATACGTCGCTTCAGATTTTAGAGTTAAACAAATTGATTTAGTTATGTGTAACAGACGTTATGACAATTGTTTGAGATGTGTTCATGATCCTTATTGCGGTTGGGATAAGGATTCTAACGTGTGCAAACCTTATTCACCAGGGTATGTTAATTATTTTATTTTATCTGTAACATAACGTATAATTAATATTTTAAAGGTTGCTGCAAGACGTTTCCAACAGTACAATAGATGTTTGTGATAGTAGCGTCGTAAAAAAGAAAATGGTCGTTACATGGGGTCAAAGTTTACATTTGGGTTGTTTCCTAAAAATGCCCGCAGTACTTGCCTCACAAACAATTACTTGGTATCATTATTCAAAGGAAAAAGGACGTTATAAGATTGTGTTCAGGTTAATATTACATAAATTGTGTAAAATACGTTTTCATTTAATTGTTTTGTGTTATTTTTAGACCTGATAAATACATCGAAACATCCGAACATGGTTTAGTAATTATAGCTGTAACTGAGGCTGATGCTGGCCGATATGATTGCTGGATGGGTGCTTCTCTATTATGCTCTTATAATGTCACTGTTGATGCTCATCGTTGCTCACCTCCAGCCAAGAGCAATGACTATCAGAAAATTTATTCAGATTGGTGTCATGAGTTTGAAAAATATAAATCTGCGATGAAAACATGGGAACGAAAACAAGCTGTAAGTGTTATTTTTAATTTTTATTACTTTCATTAACGTTGATTCATTAAGTAAAAGAATATATAATGAAAATTTTTGAAATCATGAATTTTGTGGATATATTCATTTTTTAGTTTTCTTGCTTTCAAAGCGCTGTATGTCCATCTGTCTGTCTATCAGTATGTAGCTACTGCCAGTCTGTGTCTGCATTATGCAGCAAGCAATCTTAGAGTGGTTATATGTGTTTTAGAAGACACAATTTTATTTCTTTATTTAAAATTTTGAATTAAAATTTAGAAAAAGCTCTTAATCGTTATTCTGAGCAAATTATTGGTCTATTTTTGGATATTTTTAACTAAATTTATTGACCTACAGTAAAAATTTAAAAATCGGTTGATTCGTTTTTGAGTTTTTAACTTTAAATTTTGAAAATATAATAACATTTTTTGAAAAGTACCTAAAACGCTATTCTGGCTAATAATTAATTAATCTGATTAGGATATTTTGTATCTAAACTAATTGCTATTAGAAGGTCAAATGGTAAAATTCTAAATCGGTTGATCTTTTTATTTTTGTCAATTGCTCTTAGCCCATTTTCTTTCCACATCTGGTGGTATCTGGCAATGGTGTAAACATCCTAAACTGTAGGTTCATAATAGCAGCTAAAACGCACAACACGCTAATAAGTCGCCTACGATCGGTACGTTTCTAATTTAATTTATTTGTTTCAGCAATGTGCCTCTCGACATAACGACAGCAACCAAAACAGTCACCCAAATGAAATAATTCGACCCGTAGTCTGATAGCTCATTCAACATGGTCCACTTGCATTGACGTACTTAGGAATACCTTTATACTGGACTCGTGTACTCTTTGTGTAAATAAATTGAACGAAATTAAAAAAGAAAAACAATCAGTGAAAAGTGCCCAATAAGTGTGAACAGAAGATGAAGGAAGAAAAAAAAACATTAAAATTATGCGACTGAATTATTTTTTATGTATTTTTAATTTTTTATTAGAATTTTTACGCAAGTTTAAGAATGATTAGGTGGGAAAATACAATTTTAAGTAACCAGTGTAAACTAATTAATGCTATTGAAGTGAAGTTATTGTGAAAAAGTGAAGCATAATGTATGATTTAAATATTAATACCTTACGTTACACCTACGTTGGAACCGTATTTCTTCCGATCCGGTATAGACCGATTGTCTGATCCGTCGTGAGTGCAAACGCTTGTTCAGTTAACTTGCAAAATTAGACGAAACCATACTGAAAAATTCAAGGACTACCAGCATATGACTATGGAAACGTTTAATTATATTCTTGAAGGCATGAAAAATGACATGAGACGAGATTTTTGCCTTTTTGGATTTCGTCGGGATGAGAAATCGGACTGGAAACAAACAAGTTTGATCGTAGAAGCTATCGGTCTGATGTCAAGCGTAATCGGTCATCGTCGGATCGGCCCTCCAATGTAGACACTAAACCTTGGATTTGTTTTCATTCCGACGTCGTCCGATGGTCATCCGATATCGGATCGGAAGAAATACGGATCCAATGTACGTGTAGCCTTACCCACCTTCAATATGTTATTCACATAATATGAGGTGATCTACCTATTCACCTTAATCCATGCTAATAAAAAAAATTAAAAGAAATATATTAAAAAAAAATATTGTAGGTCTGTGATATACATGTGTCGTAAAGATGTGAAAAAAGCGTATTTTATTAATTTAACAACTACAGACATTATGTATGCAAAACAATCAAGTTTTATGTACTTCGGGTAATATTAAATAATAGGAACTTTGGACCAAAGTGATTGACATTTAAATATATCCTCAAATATAAAATTCGAGTGAGATTATTCAGTCGTACATGTAAAATTTTAGTGCGTATAAAAAGCAATACTTTTCCGCTTGCAATGTGTTGGTCCCTTAAACTATAGGTACCGGGTGTTTTTTTTAACTTGGGAAACTAAAAATCTTAAATCATACGGAATATTTTCAAAGGGAACATCTGTGTGAGGTAAAATTAGCCACCCCCCAACCCCTCCTTGTGGGTGGAATGGGTGTTAACTTTCAAATTTTAATGGGAACCCCCAGTTTTTTTGCAGATTTTGATGGTACGTTAAAAAATGCGTATTTAAAACATTTATTTCGAAATGTGGCTGATGGCGCTGTAATCGCCGAAATTAATTTTATTCTGTTTTTCGAATAAAGAATCGATTTATTCGATTCTTTAATATATTTGCGAAGAAATTTATAGTTTTTTTTGTATATAAACACATGGTATTTATGTTATGGTATTATAATTTACTCACTATTGTTGTAAATTTGTAATTAATTACAAGTGCTCAAAACGACGATATTTCATTTCGATGTACAGCTTGCTCAGTTCAACGTGGCATATAAAATGCGCAGGCGACTGACAGAGATAAAAGGGGAGAAGAGAAAGAGATCGCGACTTAATATTATTGTCCTGACTGGTGCGCATTCATGAAACAAATTACAGCGATCCTTAAAATCGCGATTTAACACTATTTCGGCTTTTGCTAAGTAATGTGTCAGACAACCATCATGTTGAAACATGTTCTGTCACACTAGGAAAGGTACCTCTTCTAACATAAGTATACTGCGTGTATACTAGGCAGCATTGATTGTCGAGTCGATGGTCAACAATACACACTCCGCCCGCGCTCGGCGTTTTCTTCGGCCCTACATATGGTTTCCTCGCGACATTCGAGCTGCGGGATGAACGCAGATTGTCGAGCATTATTCCATACTAGCAAATAGAATAATACACACACTAGCAGTTCGCCGGCTTGACCTCGGGAGATGATTAAAAAGCGGACTCAACATTATCAGCGCGCAAACTGTCGTTACGTGTGTATGTATTTTCCAGTCTACGTCGACTTGACAATAACCTAATATAATAAGGGCCCATTAGTTATTCGTCTATGATTTAGCACCATACTTAAAAGATCAAGGCGCTGATGTCACGTAATCAGTGTGAGTTTTTGCATATTGTGACGATACCTTGGCCATGGTTCGTAAAATTTATCTAGTTAGAGAACATTTGTAATTGTGTGAGTGCCCAATTGCAAAGCACCATTTCATTATTAAAATCGTCCATATGAAGTTATTGAAGTGTGGATGGTATTTTTGACGTTTTAGGACTTTCCAAATACTTGTGTTTGCAATTCCTGACTGGTGGGGGATATTTCTTGGATGCTCTCAGATGTGGATTTTCAGTACTGCATTTGACTATTCTCACCCGTAATAGTTGATCTACAAGTTTTTTCTTTCGGTAGTAAATTGTTCTTCAACACGTCCAGTAGTAGCCCGTGATTGTGGCTTATCAGGAAAACTTTCGGCATAACGGGTAACAGCACCATCCAAATTTCTTGCAGACTAGCCATCATCTATTTTTAGCCTTTATTCATCCACTTCTGGATATAGGCGTCTTCAAAAGTTTTCTAAATATAAATTTAGGGCAAGACGGTGCCAATTTCGGCCAGTGATCTCTTTGTTTTCGTCGAGCCATCAATTTTGTAATCTTCTGACTCTCCGCTTCGTCAATCGTAGCCGCCACTTCACAAGACGTATCGGCCACTTCTTGTTGTTCCGCCTTGTCCTACCCATTGCTACACGCTCTATGATATCTTTGATCTTCGTCCGGCTTCTAATTTCTGTATTGCGTATTTTGTGTCCTCAAACATGCACTTTGTGTTGTTCTAAAGCCGCCTCCACATATTGGCTCACATGGCCAGGCCAACGTTTATTCCAACATTCACTGTTCTCACATGCCGCAAGTGGGTATCCACACATTGGCTCAAAACCACCAACTTGTCAGTTCACAAGTTACAAAGCCAACGTTAACATGATCTGTAACTAGCGGTTTGCGCCTTCTGTGTAGCGACTTCTGCATATAATTGTGAAGAATTATTAGATAATCAAAGGAAACCCTGAAAAAACAAAAACTATCTCTAGACAAGATAGTAAGATAGCACAATATGTGGCCAATGTGTGGAGGGCTAGCGTAACATCAGAATCTGCAAATATAATGGTAGATCCCATTTAAGTTTTTAAAGTTAACCTCCACCCCTCATGAAAGGTGGCGGAGTGGTTAATTTTAGCCCATCTTGGACATTTTTCCCCGTGAATTTTTCGAGATTATTAGTTGTCTCTCAAGTTGGAAAAAAACACCAGGTATAATGTACATACATTAATTTTAATTGTAACAATCATTTTACTTTGTCTCCATTTTAAACTTTCATCAAGATAACTCGTTATTTCTACAGTAACAAATAAATTTTGTATGTTGCCAAATAATTGTATAAATATAAATTTAGATGTAATAATAACGAGTTATCCATCATCTCTATTTAATTTTAAGTTTTATAAGACAATCATCACAAGCATAAAATTTATTATAGCCTTGAATTGTGCTATAATATTTTATAAAAATTATGTTGACAAATTAAAATGTATGGAACAACATGTTAATAAATTCAAAAATATTTAGATTAAACCAATTTTTTTCAGATTAAAACCCTGTAAATACCTATGTATAGTTATTTATAACATGTATGTAATTTATACTATACTATAGATTAGTTTGTAAACTACTTATAATTTAACTTCCTACAGCAACCTGGTTCTCCATTTTGTATTTTTAATTTTCATTTTGTTAAATTTGTTGTAGATTCTACTGTGTAAAATATATAACGAAAATAGTGTAATACATATCTTCATATCGCAATAAGTAATTATATATTTTCATGGTATTTATTAATTTTTGGAAGTTGTATGCTTACTTGCCAATATGTTGATCGAAATTGTAGATAAGTATTCTTGTTACGAATTTCAAACTTAGCTTAAAATAAAATCACTTCTATGAAGTTTATGATTAAAATTATTTCTATAAATTTTAGTTTATGTTTTATAGCATTAAGTAACTAGAAAGAAAATATTAAAATAATTGTACTTATGTAGTTATGTTCATTTGTAATATCTAAAAATTGTTCACAGTTTGTATATAAATTACTAGATATCATCAAATTGATATTTAGTCTATGCTCTAGCAACAGCATCCCAATGTAAATTGTAATGCATATATTGCTAATGCTCTCTAAAATTATTATAAATAAAGATTAAATAAAGTAAATTAGATGATAAATCCTTCCTGCAGCTTCCTACATTGTCTTCTTCTTTTACATGTTTCCCTCCAAAGGCGTTACAGAGCCCAAACCAAGCCTGCGCCTCTATTTCTTTATGTCTAGGCTGCATTTTTTCATATAAGTTGTGGTTTAAGTCTTTTGGATCCCAAACACTGCATCCTGTTATTTTATTACTGCCAACAAGGTTTCTTCAACTGAAGAGAGTTCTTTTTTAGTTGATATGGATCCATGCAGGTAAGGGCAAGACCACATACGTTGGGCCGACTTTTATGCAGGGGTGGGGGCAGGACTACAAATTAGTATAAATTTTTTAGATCTTTGGTTATTCATGTGCTAATTGATGCCTTCTTGCCTTACCCTGGCGACGCCCATGCTTGGATCCTCATTTGTTACTCCACTCTTACTTCACATCCAAATATTATATAAGAGGTAGTAGTTTCTACCTTCGTTGCTTCATTTAAAATGGTTCCATTTTGCACAAATAACATTTTATGTGCTGTGTTACGTTCAGTCCCTTCGCATTCTCATTTATGCTTTCCGTCCATGAACTTGCCTGTCTTCTTTATTTCTCCGTCAACTCAATGTCGCTATACTTAGGTAAGCCGCTACATCTCCATATACCTGGATCTCGTCGCACTTAGCATTGTATCTTTCCACATCAATCTGGATTTGTCGCTATTTACTCGAACCTAGTTCCCATCAGAACATCCAGTCTTAGACCTCCTTAAATCTTTTCACCTCTTCTATTGACATACCACCCTGTATATACATTCTCTTTCTCTCTATACCCCATTTGGTCTCCGCCAACTAAATATCCAGGCGTTGAAATGTTGCGGCCCACAGTATCTCTGAAGATAAAACAATATCTAATATCGCTCCCCTTCTAATACTTCTTCACTTATCATTGTTGCTGTATGCAATGTACCTTTTGCTCCAACCACGAGTTACTCTGCAGTTCATGATATTAACTGCTAATACGCCTCCGGAACCCATTATTAATCTGGGTTCTTAGGATAGCTCGGAGGCATTACCATCAATCCCCGTATCCAACAAGAATGGCAAGCCTCCAAAAACGAGGCTAAAAATGAAAAATGACCAATCTGATGTACCATCTCCAACAACTCACGCGTCTAATAAAACCCCATCAAGGCACACTTATGTGGTTGCTGTAATTGATAAGGTTATACCTAACCTAATCTAACCTAACCTAAAAATCCCACTATCTCGGCTCCAGGTGCAATTTAAGAGGAAACTCGTGATTTCTCCAGTTGGACCCGGTGACTAAGAGAGTACCTGCCTAAGCAAGACCTGCGAGCCCACCCAGGGTCTCTTCCCAACTTGGAGATATCTAGAAAATCACCTGCTAGCGACCTAGGAACAGAATTCAACTTCTGCTTTATACCTAAACTCTTTGATCTGCGTTACAATATTAAATCTAATGACGACCAGTTTGGACTTGAAATCACCGCAAGCGGCCCTCTTTTTGACCCGATTGAGGCCCAAGAGATAATAGATGCGCAAACAATCTGGAAATCCTCTGCTGCAGGGGCAGATCTGATTCAGGTTCAGAGCTTCAGCTCTTGTTCCTGCTTTACTCTTTGAGCCGTCTGTGCAGGAGTTGTCCCTTCCCGATGGGAAGTTCTAATTCTCCTGTCCTGATCTTCCAAGGAGACAAAGGGCTTGTCGCACATTAGTTTTGTTCGTTACCTCGTATGCTGGTGTGTCTTTCATAGGCAAGCACGCCTATGTACACTGTCCAGTTACTTGCCAGCTACACCTTTTGGCCAGAGCACTTAGACCTCACTAGGTCATTATTCATTATTGCGTCATTCAGGGGCAGATCCCCTTGGGTAATTTTTTGTAGTGGGGATTTTTCATAATTATCAGAGTTGATGTTGTGGAAGGCGTATTGTGATTACGAACTGAAGCGTAGCGGTGAGCTGTCTGTTGTGGAAATGTTTAAAATGTGCGACGCAGACATTTATCGTAATTGTAATCTGCTGTTACATATTATCTAAAGTCTGCCAATTAGCGTGGCTTCAGCAGAACGTAGTTTTTAGCCCTGCGTCGACTTAAATCGTGGGTCAGAAGCCACATAACCCATGACCGTCTCGTGGGACTTGCGTTGATGCATTTGCATGCAGACATTCCGTTGAATCCTGAAAGGATCTCCAAAAGCCGACGATGTCCCCTAATTGTCTAAGTACGCTATGTGTAAATAAACGAGTTATGTATAATTTTTTTTAACAAGCAAAAATGTTTGTTTCTAAAGAAATATATTTAAAAGGTCAATGCCCCCCCTCTTGGATAATTCCTGGATCCGCCCTTGCCGTCATTTACCCACCTCAGGTGATTTATGTCCGACTGCGTAGCAACCGGAGCCCTTTTAGATTTCTTCTTCGTTTGACTTTGGCCCCACTGACACAATTATTTTTTCGAAATTGGCTGAGTTGGTGTGATTCACGGGGAAACCGAAGATCCCCCGCCATTGTAGTTTCTTGTTGTGGGGTGTCCAAAGACGCACCTACGGTATTTTGTTGTAGGATATCCGAAGACGCAACTACGATATTATTTTTGTTTAGTTTATCTATATATGGTTTATTGTTTTTTCATTTCTTTAGCTTCCTACCTGCCTTGGAGCTCTCAAATAGGGACATCGAACGTCGGTGGTACCAGAGAGGTCTAGTTTCATTTATTATGTTGTGCACGAAAGTGTGCCAGGCACAGGTGCTGGATTTGCTACACACCATGCCACTATGAGTAGCTGATTCTTATGACGCAGCCGATTAGTCGAGGTGGGTTAGTCTTGACCTATCCTTCGGCAGAAATCAGAGATAAAGTAAAGTGTTTCTTAAATACGTTCGAACGTGGAGGTTACCAGAGAGTTGCAGCATTCTTGAATGTGTTGTGCACGAAAGTGTGCCAGACACAAATAGATTCGCAGCACACCTTGCCACTATCAGGAGCTAATTCCTGCGATGCAGCCGATTGATCAAGGCGAATCTAGATCTCCCATTTTGAGAGAAATCAAGGCCACTTACTGTGACGTGGGACGGTGTGTTGATCGTGTGAAACGGGCCTCAACGTGCACAAGTGCCATTTCACACGATCAACTTTTCGTCCAAGCCAGATCTCATCCACAGTTTTGATGTTCCTTCCACACGTGTCTACAGTCTGTCAACATCATTACTGTCCATACACTCCCTTTATACGCTTTTCCTATGTTTCTAGGAGTCAATGTATTTTTCATCTTTCGTTAGTTGCCGTTGCCAGGCACTAGACTGTGACTCGTGTGAACGAAACAATAAGCTTTCGTATGCTCTGTGTCGACAAGTTTTGAGGAATATGTAGAGGAAGTGGCACCTATGTTAATGACTTGTGGATGGACAGTAATAAGGTTCCTAAAAGAATCCATCTAACACTGTGTGGCGTGGTGTAAAAAAGTGTTGATTGTGTAATACGGGCCTTAATGTAACTAACAGGATCTATTAAAACACGTTGCCCCTAGTTGTGTGTTAATTAGCGTTTGTAATTTTTTTGTTTGTTTATGAATGTTTTGTTTTATGAATATTTCACAAAAAGAAGTTGCCAAAACTTATCTGTCTTTCTGATTAGGTGATAAGTAATATTTTCTTTGAATATAAAGGTTGATGTACAATGATCCAGCATACATTTCATACCAATGAAATTTTATTAAGACCCTAATTTACAGTGAATAGCATAACATAAATTACAGTGCTCAGAATATAATTTAGGTTTAAAAAAGGTATAGCTCTACTTGTTTTGCCTTGTCCGATATAGTTATAATCATTCTTAACTATAGTTTCTACAATGCTTTTTACGACCGGAAATAAAGGTATAAAACAAAATTCTTCTCTAGGTTTGTTATCAGCACTACCTTCCGATAAAAGACCAATAATAATGCCTTCACAAATTAATGGTGCTCCTTCACAGCTTCGAGATGCAATTTCAGACTTTTTTGCAGTTTTTAGTTTACAACACAATTGTACTCCAATAGTTTCAAGTAAACAAAATATTTGTAAGGGGGGACCTTCAGGCAATTTCATGGTGTAACCAACAGAAGAGCAAACCACATCTTGGTACTTAAAGGGATCTACATCGTAACGCAGTGGTATAAGTCCTAAACCAGCAGCTGGTCTCATTGTTATAGGCCACATTAATTTAAGTAGAGAAATTCCATTACCGACTGAAAAGACTTTCGATGAAAGGGATCTTATCGCAGTTCTGTTTTTCGACTTTTCAGGCGTTTTTGGCTCCATAGTTGTTCCATTTTCAGCTGGAGTTGTACCTTGGTTTATTTTGGTTTTATTTGTTTTAGATGGTATCATCGCCCATAATCCATGAGAAACTTTATGTTCGTTGAAGCTTGCGCAGGATTCTGTAGCTAATACCCAATAGGTGTCAATTTGTGCTGCTGTACAGATCCTGTTGGTAGCCGTGTCATATTTTTCAAATCTTAAAACGTAGGAATATTTATCACCAATAAATCTTGTTCCACCCTCATATGCAGTAATCGTTATTACGTAAATTATAAAAAGTTGAAAAATTTTAAATAAAATTGCCATTTATTAATCATGACATGTTTAAAATAAATAAACAATGGTTTACTTTGTTTTTTTATAACCTTTTACTAAAATATAATATGTGCAAGATCCATGTAGAATAATATTATTGAAAGACACATTTATGAAACCGTCGGCAAGTTTTCCATTTGGGATCTAACCAGTTTTTCAGAGAATGTGGTGCTGATTTTCTCTTTCTTGTTCAATTGGGAATTAACTTTAAAAGAGACGCCGTCTAGCGGTAGATCGTGAACTAACTCGAGTCGGTAGACATTCATATTATTCATGTAGAACTCTTATGACAAATAAGTGTTTAAATTGTTAAATTTTAAATATTTTTTGTTTTGTGTGAAAACACACAAAAATACTCCTTACATTTGCTTCTAATCTGAAAATATTACTGAATGATACCTACTAAAGTGATTTTGTCAAATTGATCGCAGCGCCACCACCAGGTAAAGTTAATTCCCAATACTAGAAGGGTCAAATAAAAAAATAGTCTGGTGATTTGTTTTATTTAACGAAAAAATATAAATTGAAAGTATATATATTTTTGTTAATTTGTAGATATTTTTTCTTTGTAATAAGTATTGTATGTACCTCAAAATAATAAATAAATCTTTTAATGAATTCGTTTGATATTATTTGGTCTTATTAATGCTTTTTCTTTAATTCTTTAACTATTTAACCTAAATGCTTTTGAACAAACGTATAGGCAACCAATATCACATGTGTTTTTATAGGCAACCAACAGTACGTGTTGAAAGTTTCAAACCAAAATTACAGATTAGAACTTTTTAGTGAAGAAACAAACCAAATTGGTTTATGCTTATTTTAATAGATGGCTCCAAAACATTCAGTATATTTGCTCATATTTTAAAAAATGTTACTTTTGGCTCTAAAAAGTCGAATTCAAAATTTTAAAGTTTCGAATTCAACGTCCTTTCACGAATTAACACCACTCTATTTGGTGAATGCGCCGGGCAAATCGCTATTTAAAATGAACGACTCATTCACCAAATATTGGAATCTTGTTTTTTGAGAAAACAATAAGAGAATTTTAAAAACGCCTTTCATCCCCGTACAGCCCGTTGCGTCTACTATACGAAAACAAAATTTCAGCCCATTCGGGGATATTTTAAAAATCACTTTTTAAAATGCCCGGCGCATTCACCAAATAGTTGAATCTTGTTTTTTGAGAAAACTATAAGAGATTTTGAAAAACTGTTTTCACCTGCCCAAAGCCCATTGAAAGTATAACATATTACCAAAGTTACAGGCCAATAATCGAAGAGATGACGAAAATGGCAAAAAAAATCAAAGTCAAAATTTTGAAAAAAGGTTTTCATTTTCGTATTCACCGCCGTTTTCTAAATAAACATCGTCAATCAATTCTAAAAAATTTCCAATTTTAGGGGTGAAAATTTTCATTTCCGGGAAAACTACTAAGAATTTTCAAAAGCGACTTTCACCCCTGTGAAGCCCGTTGGGCCTAGTATACGAATACCAAATTTTAGCCCAATCGGAGAGATGACAACAATCGACAAAAATCCAAGGCTATAACCTTCCTTTTTTTTTGGCCCAAAAACTCGAAGTCAAAATTTCGAAAAACTGTTTTCATGTTCGTATTAAGTGTTCTTTTACGAATTAACACCAACCCTCAGTTCCATAAAATATCCAATTTTTGGGGTGCAAAGTTTCATTTCCGGGAAAACCACTAAGAATTTTAAAAAACGCCTTGCACCCCCG
>JARJDX010060421.1:0-11025 GCA_030264735.1 Gymnusa sp. GC000175 | reverse complement strand
CCCAGCAATAGCCTAGTTCCAATTAATGATAGAAACTTATTATTGTGTACGGACCCTTATAATACCGTGGAAATATCAAAGCAATTAATGAAATTCTATAAGAAATTGTACTTTAAAAAATGAGAATTTAATGATCATTTGTAAAGGCTTAGGAAAATATCAAAATTAAATTTTAGTAATTTTCTTTCAAAATTATTTTTAATTTTTAAAATATTTAGAAAATTCATTTAAATATAAAAAGTTCTAACCTCTGTGTTTGATACATATCTTAAAAACTGATGATCCAATTATTTTTTTTTTATTTGTGCTACTTTGATTTTTTTTTCGGCAAAGGCATTTTGGAGATTTTGTGAATAATTTCGGAAAAAATCACTATAATTTACTTAATTTTTACCAATAATTACTTTTAAAATATTTTAATTTAAATATTTCTCCACTAAATTGTATAAAATTTGATAATTATATAGCTCAAACCTTTCCAAAGACATTTTACGTATTGAATTTTTAATTTAATTAACTTTGATGGTTAATTACTAAACGTGGTATTATTACAATTCGTAATATATGGTGGGGATTAAAAATAAATCTCATCCATTTGTTATAGAAATATTATTGAATAATAATTGTTACATTGTATTGCCTAAATTATGTTTTGTTATTATTTTATTGCAAATTAAATGTATTGCTATAATTAAAGAAAGATAAACGCAGTAAGTGTGACTATAAGCCTTACAGTGCCAAGTATAGAGCGGCAAATCCACATTCATTATTTGTATCTACTATGCATTTTTTTGTGTACCCTTTACACCGCATCGTACTCTTACCTCAATGCACCGCACGTCTTAACCCACCAATTATATCTGCATTCACCTCTTTTCCTCAAAATATATTGATTTATACAGCGCTTAAAAATAATTATTTTTCACAAATATTTTTTAAATGAGCCAATTGATGTAAGACAAGATTTTTTATTGGAACTTTTTTTATTAATTAAATAAATATCATAAAACCATAATGTAACACTAATATTGTGTTGTGGCGCCACCTGTAGCGCCTAATATGACTTTGTTTGTGTGAGGGTTTAGCTGCTCTATGTAAATATAGAGTTGGCTACCTGGCAGAGGTACAGTCTAGTTAATTTATAAGAGATAGCGTGTGGCTTTTTGTCTTCACTTTGTGAAGTATATGTTTCACTTTTTCTCCCACTATCTCCCAATATCTTACTACCGTCAGTACTCCTTTCTTCTCTCATCTACCCTTTTTATGTTTAAATAGCGGAGCGCATAAACCATTTATTCTCATAAGCCTTTGACTCATCCGAGCCTACTACTTACTTCTTCCTGGTAGTCTAATAGTTGCAGCGACCCCACCTCAGTGATTAATAGGTTTCCTTCACCGATTCGCTAGTCTGGTGATAGCAGCGACCTGTTCTCGGTCCATAGCTATCATTCCGCCGCCACCGTTAAAACTCTATGGTTCGGTCAGTCTGCTGCTCACAGCGACCCGACCTTGGTGAACAGCTGACACCTTCCTGCTGTCCATTTCGACGCCACTGCCTATCTGTCTCTCTATCAGTACCAGCTGGTTTATTGTAGCTTTGAAATTTATATATTATTTTGTAATTATTATATATAATTTAATGAACTAACAAATTAACGATTATTTTGAACCTATTATTTTATATAATTTTGTACATAAAACTTTAAATTTGAGCCTTCGAAATAAATTGTGACTATTATTTTAATTCCTGCCAAGCAAAGATAGCCAAGATTCTACCTCTTACATATATAAATATTTTTTCTTACCCGTAAACACCTTCTTGACAATTATTTTGTCAATCCATGCATTAGTATATGAGGCGCTAAAATCAGGTTTTTTTAAACATATTTTGCTCTAATATGTTAACGCCTATTTGGAAAATAACGAAATAAGTCTTTGTAGACATAAATTGTCTATATAGTGCAGAGAAATAGACCTTTAAAGTCAGTGGTTAGAACTCTTTACTCCGATAGTAGTTTACTACGTTTGTTGCCGTACTTAAGAAATTATTAAACTTATGATAATTTATAGGTTATAAAAATTCAAAATAAACATAAATAATTTATATCTTGCAGTTTCTGGAAAATAATTTAGAAATTTTCTTCTGTAAGTAACTTCTCTATCGACAATTGACGACTTTTTTACCGAATAAAATTTAAGATTAGTAATTTAAAATGATCTTTAACGGTAATTTCTTTAAAAATATTTAAGTTATTGTAAAACTTTTAAACCTTTTAGATTATTTTTGCATCTAAATTTTTATTTTACGTTTTCAGAATCTCTCTTGATACCAAAAAGCAAAAAAATCTAGCTGGAACTAAACCATTGAGAGGTTAGACGTGCATCCAAGATTTCCCACATGTCCTCTCTACAAACTAAATATAAATGACTTTAAAAGAATTCTGTTAAATAAAATTTTCCACTGGTAATGTCGCTTTAGATTTTGGTTAAATGATAATTTCTTTCGATTGGACATTAAGAACTAAATTAAGTATAAGCGTTCAAATTTTAAGCTTTATGTGGTAGTCATTTTATTAGGGTTGTGATTTTCTTATTATTTTATAAAAGCATTTTGATTATTTCATCTTGTTAAACGTACCTTTTTCAGAAAAATTATATTAATCATATATTATGCGAAATAATTAAAAAAAATCAAACATGTCTACTTATAAAAATAAGTTGTTTAAATTTTTTAATAAAAAATTTAAATGTTTATTAAAAGTATATCAAAAAATATTTAAATGTTGGTTTAAAAGCAATAATTTAATTAAAAATATTTATTTGTATTGATTTAACAATTTTTTTTGAATCTGTTCAGGACTACAAAAAATAGAATCATGAGCCGCGCATTTAACTTGATCAGCTGAAAATGTTTTATTTTGCTTACAAAGAACTTTTACGAGTTCTGCTCAATTGACGCTGGCCTGCTGGCTATTTCGCAACCTTTAAAGAACAGATTATTAGTTTTTTTTTAACAATTCCCAAATGAGTTCCCAACATTCCAAATAAACTGTTAAATTATGGCATAATACGACAAATTGTCGAAAAATCGATGGAACATCAGAAACCGCCTTTTATGTGCTTTATGGATTTAACTAAAGCCTTTGATTGCATACAACTAAACGATGTTTTAAAAATATTAAGTGAAAAAGAGGTCCATGTAAACTTAACACAACTGATAAAAGACTTAAATAAGAGCAGTAAGACCAAATTAAAGAGAGAGAACTAACATCAGGCATACGACAAGGCGACAGTTTGAGCCCACTACTGTTCAATGTAATAATGAATAAGATTATCGAAGGGGTCAAAACGCGGGTAGAGGATTTATGCTCAGCACAGAAGAGATCAAAATAGTATGTTTCGCCGATGACGCTGTCATATTAGCCGAAGACGAAGATAACCTGCAAAGAATGGTACATGCCTTTAAAACCACTGGCGAAATTTTTAACATGTCCATCTTAATCGAAAAGACCAAATGCATGGTAATTGCAAGAGAGCCCATAAGATGTAAACTTGTATTCAACGACAAGCCTATTAAACAAGTCCTGAAATTCAAATACTTAGGGGTAGAATTAACAAGTTACGCAGTTTTAGCAAAAGAAGTAGCGTACCAAACATCGAAAGCAACAGCGATAGCAGGGTGCCTCAGAACCACCATCTGAAGAAACAAACACCTTCATATAAGAAGCAAGGTTTGAATCTACAAAACGTGTGTAAAACCAGTAAGATATATGCGATCGAAGCCAGACCCGACAACTCCAAAACAAAAAGGTGCCTGAAAACACCCAAAATGAAAGGGTTATAATATATCTCTGGGAAGTTCCTACTCCACCACGTAAGTAGCCAACAAATCAGAGAATATGCGATTTGCAAGATATTGTAAGATGGGGAAGACAACGGAGAAAAGAGGGGAACGCATATATAAGCAAAATGAAAAACGACCGCTTCGCCCGAAAATCCAGAGACGGGAAAATATTGCACACTACTGGAAAGACCAAAGAAAAGGAGGAAAGATAGCTAGCAATCCGTATCCCAGGAGGATGCTGGGGACAACAAGGCATGAGGTATACAATACAAGATGAAGAAGATAAATTTAAATAGCGTTGAAAACAGGGAAAACAGGGAAAACGTGTCTCGTTCACGTGTGGCATGAAGTTTAGTAGAATATCGGGGTTGAAAACATGAGATGCGCGTCTCAGCTTGTGCGACAATTAATAACATTAATAAAAAACCTTCGTAAAGCAAACACCAAAAAGTGCCTCAGGCCTATAAGTTTTACTTTATATCGCAATTGCCGATTAAAAGTACATATTGTATAGTTTAATTAAACTACATTATATAGTTAAAGGGAGATCTATACATTTGTACAATAAATAAAACCGTGCTATCCAAAATTGGTCTGTGCTATCTGGCGCCCATATTTTTACCTCCATCGCCCCAAGACCTTCGGCCAACGCTGCAGCTATTCAGGAGCCGCCTTAGTAAAAGGCGCATAAGTCACCATCAACTAGTTTAGCGACAACTTCAAATTAATAAGCATCTAATAAATTATAATTGTTATATATTTCCTTAGATTCAAAACGTCCTGAGACATTGTCCGATGCCTAACCCCTAGGTATTTTTGTCTTTATACATCTCGTGTTTATTGATTTTTTAGGTCTTCCACTTTTTCGATTTCCTACTGGTATCCATCTCATTATTTTCTTCGGTAGTCTATTCTCGTCTATCATTTGTACATGCCCTTTCCAAAATAATTTCTTCTCTACAAAAAATTCTGTACTGTTTTTCGAATGCAGTTTTGTTTTCTTATAGTATTATTTCAAATTCGTTCTACTCTATATGTTCTAGCTGCTCGTCTTAAGGCGTCCATCTTCGTAGCTTCTATTTTCCTTTTTAGGTGTTCTTTCATTCACTATATTTTTAGTTCCACAATATTCCATTAAGGACTCTTCTTTCTTTATTTACCGTCGATGTTATTGCTCTGTCATCTGTCCTTCTTTGTTGAAATTTATTTCTAGATAGTTGTAGCTTTCGTACTATTTGATGGTCTCATTGTTATCTAGTTTTAGTTTTGATGTTTTGTCCCCAATACATAAATATTGTACATTTTTGACGGTCATTTGCAGATCCCATTACTCATACTCCTCCTTCAACTTACGAGCCATGTATTCCAGATCTTCTTCGTCGTTTGCGCAAATAACCTTTTCATCCGCAAACTGAAAGAAGTATAAGCCCTCATCGTCGATTTGGATGCATTTCCAGGATGCTAGTGCTTTTGGTGCATATATTTTAAAAAGCGTTAGAATGCAGCATCCCTGGTGTCGCTTTTTATTTATAATAAATAATGTCTTATAGATTAACCCATTTTTTAAGGATTTTATCTTTGTTCAGGTTTTAGACAGCTCTTACGAGAATACAATTAATATTTGTATTTTAGAGCACCTCCCATAATTCATGATAGGTATATTGTTGCTCTGCCTACTCTTAAACCACCCTGCTCATAATATTTGTATTCCTTTTTAATAATTATTATTACTTAGTTATTCTTCTATAAATTCTAATTATCAGTGTCGCAGATTATTTGTTGTAGTATTTCTGAACTAGGTGCAAATTCCTCATTGATATTGATGCCTATCTCTTGTCTAGGATTTTGAATATATTTTCGAGGACGGTGACAGTGATCCCCAATTTCTATCCGCGGAACTCCGCGTGAAGCTGAGTAGCCCTGAGTAGCATTTTAAAGAAATGAAACCCTGAACTGGTTAGGTAATAACGACAACTAATCGTCACACAAGAACTGAAGAAAATAAGCTTCTTCAAACTCTGGTTATCTGATATCGAAAAATGCATTACTTCGCGCTATCCATCAAAACAAATGCATAACAAAAGAGACATGGGATAAAATAAAATCTAGAGTGCAAAATATATATACAAACAACTTAACAATAAGGTCAAATTCGTGTGCTCAAAAGGCAAAAACTGATATTTAAATCAAATATGTTGAGAGATTGAAACACGTAAGAACAAAAATAAAGCAATGGATATGATTAACAAAATTACCCGAACCTACACCCCACGCCATAGCTATATATAATTAGAAAACGAGATAGCTTTCACAAATAAAAGTGGCATACTGGAACGCTGGAGAATGAAAAGTAATGGCAGAAAAATAAATTAAAGAGGGGACTATCACACATGAAGAGGCACTAAACACTAAACATAGATTAAGAACCCAGTATTTAAAAAAAAGCGATAACAGCATCAGCAAGAAACTAAAGACCCATAAATCCCCTAGCATTGATAACATCACAAGTGATCCTTGCTACTAATGAAATTGGATTGGAACCTATACTTAAGATCTGCAAAAATGTATGGGAACACCGTGGCTGACCAAAAAACTGTTAACGATTGTCTCCATTCGACATATTTTTGTTAAATTTAGAAACATGGTTCAGTGGAATAAAAGAAAGTGTAAAAAAAATTGGAATCTGGCTGAAACAAGTGTGTAACCCTTGAAGTGTACTATCTTAAAAAATAAAGATGAATTTAAAAGAATAAATTTTTGAAGAGCTTTTTTACCATACTATCAAACAGCCCTCGTATAAATACTGTAACGGAATGTTTCTTGCTACTGATGAAATTGTAGTAGAACCTATACCTTAGATCTACAAAAAAGTATGGGAATACCGTGGCTGACCAAAAGACTGGAAACAATTGGCTCCATGCGAGATCTTTTTCTTAAATTTAGAAACATGGCTCGGTGGGAAGAGTAAAAAAAATTGGAATATGGCTGAAATGAATATGTAGCCCTTGAAGAAGACTATGTTGAGAAATAAAGATAAATTTAAAGGAATAAATTTTTCAAGAGCTTTTTTACCAGACTTTTTAAATAACCCTCGTATAAAAACTGTAACATAAATAAAAAAAAATGTTTTGTATTTACCAAATTGTATAATTAAGTGATATTTCCTGATGTTTATCACATTCACAAACTAAGCCCGAGGCATTTTTGCTTACAAGGGAAAAATATGGTGTGTAAATATGAGCAACAAGTTGATCTGCGATATCTTTTATTGTTGCGCGCACTATTTGTTCAGTCGTTTATTTTTGTATTATTATTTTTATGTATGTGCCAGTTATATACATTTAAATTTTATAACTTACAATGAAGAAGGGAGGGACAAAGTTAAGCTCATAAAAAAGTTTACCCTTATCGCTTATATGTATATCATACCATAATAATTTTCCTTAACATAAATTAGATGAAAGATGGATGTATGTATAGAATAGTTCACAAATTTAAATATGTAACATGATGCAAAATTAATTAAAATTGAAAATGCCACAAACTAATTTTCAGGTGTAATGAACCGTATGAAGAAAATAAAGTTTTTAATTAATACTGGATGAACATCCTTTAAAAAATTATAATACATATTCTGTTTTGCTTTACATATTTAAATTAAAATGGAAGTAATAAGATAGTTTTACGAGAAATTATTCTGGTGTGAATTACTATGATAATATCTTTAATTAAGTTGGTGTCTTTGCTATGCATTAACGAGAGTTATAATCAGAGGTGGTGATAGCGATTTCTGTGAAAAGTAATTTGTTTGAGAGGGTAAACTGTCAGTGCAGGAGACAAGAACCTTCTTTGAAAAGCTACACTCCAATCCGTTTGAAATGAATCTGTTATACGAACTGTCGCGTACAAAGTTGCGTTATACCTATTTGTTGGTGCATTTTGTTTATCATCGGAGAAAAACTACTTCAATTTAAATTTAAATTAAAAAGACATAAGAATAGTTGCTAGACATGTTATATTATCCTTTGTTTATACAGTCGTTTGAATAAATTATAATGTCATTCGTTTTGAGGTTTTCAGCAGATGTACGAAAATACAAACACCGCGTTTGTCAATCCTTGCACTTATTGTTCATGTAAAGTGCAAACCGATGTAGGTAAACATAATAGGAACCTCTTTGAGGATCCTTTCCACCTTAAGAGCAATGTGCACACTTAGCGGTTCTCGTTTAGAAACATTCCTCACTTGTACATATACGTCCATACATTATTTATGACAAATATTAAATAATTGCCAACTCATAAATTATTTAATAAGATATTACCCAAATTCCATTTAATGTTCTTAAATAAACAATTGATTATAAAACACTATAAAAACAAGTAAACATTTTTCAAAACAATTTTCTCTGAACAAATTTCGATACAATTTTTGTTAAAATGTTTTATTTGCAGTAAAATACTAGCTGAATACGCTACTTTTTTTTGGTATTTTTCGTGCTGCCATTTATAAATTGCGCGTAGAATAATAAATTTCGAATTTAAAAGTGGAATGTTTGTAGTATTTTATGAATGTATCTACAATCTTCGCATATGTGTATGTGTATGTATTAAATATCTGGCAGTGGAGAGCGAGTTGGTTGAATATTTATTTGCAACGAATAGTGTGGAGATGTGACAATTCCATTTCCCCCGATACACAACACACTAAACAAATAATAGAGACATATATGCAAGCTTTTTATTTCTGCACATGTCAACAGATGGTAATATCGCATATGTGACATGCACTCCTTTAAAATATAATAGATCACTTCACATTTATATCCCGCATTTACACTTTTGATAGATTACAAATTTTATTTGTCATCTGTATAAACAACAAAAGTTTTCATCAACGAGCTTTTGTTTGTGAACTGAACACAATAGAAAAACTATATGGAAATATGTAGCATTGCTTGCATTTGGTGCACTAATTATTAATAAATAAAAGTTTTCTATTTCAATTTAAATATCCGGCAGTCTATATTTGTTGTCGATAAAATGAGTTAATCATAAAAAGTAAATTTATTTTAATAAAAATATGATTTCCGTTTTTGAGTGGCATCTCATCAGACTCAACAGCGACTGATGAGTCTCTCACATGCACTTAAACTTCGACCTTGACATCGACATCAACATACTTAACATGAAGCTGTCCATTCAGGGCGTTATACGATTTGTGGTATATGTCAGGAACAAGGTTGGAGACCATTCCAGTATACGCTTGGCCAACCCTATGCCACTGGGGATCAGGTGTTGCTAAACTAACTAGCGTTTGGGATATTCTGACTTTCACATCGCGTACAAGACCGCTAGAGAGTCGCCATACTTTTGGCGATTAACAGTTATATTTCTATAACGTCATGCATTTCTAATAATACATTTTTTAAATTTGTTTATGTTACTTTTATGTTAGTTTCCTTGTAGCAATCTTCTATTACCTTACCTATTTCCCTTTCATTTTCGGATTCATCATGGCCTAGTTGTTCTTCTATCTTACATATGTCTTTTGCCCATTCCTGTCAGTCATCTTTTGTAATTCCACTTCTTTGTAGGTCGGTTCGAGAGTATCATTTCGTTTTGATTTTAATTTATTTCTATTATTTCTTATTGTTCATTTACAACTCTCTTATAGCGGTTTTCATGTCCATCTCTGAACGCAAAATGTAGTGTGGTGTTTGAGCCTTGCCTTTCATGAGTATGTGCTTCAGAATTTTCGTAGTATATAATAACTATGTAGATTTCCTTAACTGATACTCTACTCGCTTCATCAATCCAAATATTTCCTTAAGCTAGTCTTTAAAAGAAAGTGCATACGAAGGTAGTTCTGGAAAAACAGAAAAACAGAAAATAATCCTTGGAAATAAATCTAGCGAATAGGTTGCGAATAATTGCTTAAGGAACTTTAACTCATTGATTTTAACCATCGCGATAATGGATGTGTGAATTGTTGCCTTGCCTTAATGAAATAAAACTTTCTTTTTTGCCAAATGCATTTTTTTTGCGTTTACATAACTTAAACACTGCAATAGATTCGCATAATACACGCCATTGGTTTTTCTTTCTGAATATAATCAATAAAAATTACTTCACGCGCATTCTAAAAAAACTGACGCTATGACCTTGCCTGCAGATGGAAATCTCTTCGCCTTCTTTGTAGCCGGTTTTTTTCTTTCAGTCCATTATTTTCATTGTTCCTTCGTCTTAGGTATGTAGTGATGAGCCAATGTTATTTCCATGAGTATGAATCAGCGCAAAAACTCTGCTTTATTACTGTGAAACTTTGCCAAACACTCGATTGAAACATCCTCACGACTCTGTTTTTATTCCATTATGATTAATCGTGTCACCTATCTTACGCACACCCTTCTTGCGTCCAGTCAATATGCGATAGACAGGCTTTTTTTAAATGCCTACCATGTCTGCTTGCTCGCGCACTTTTAGTCGAAAGTCACCCAATATTATTTTGTGGATGTTATTCGCCATGCTCAATCGCGATCACCTCAAATTTGGCCGACCACTGCGATGTTCGCCTTGGCAGCTCGTACGGCCTCGTTTAAATTCTGCCACCCAATATTGTACTGTTGTAGACGAAGGAACAAACTCCCACAGAGTAAAATCTAGCTCCGCTTTGATATTAGTTAGCATTTTAAATGAAAGTATTGTATCACATAACGATTTTTCCATGTTTACAAATTTACTGAGAGCGTTTACTATTGATGGCTGAGCAAATACTGAACAACCCAGCGTTCAAGTGGGCAGAGAAGCAAAAAAAAATTGGGTAAAATTTAGGCCTTAAATTCTGGTAGGCTCTCCAAAACTCTTGAAGGAGCAATGTGGTATTCCTATCGCTCCTCTTCTTTAAAAATAAAACTTTTCAGACTTGACAAAATTGGCGCAGCCAGCGCGGCATACGCTTCAGGTAGGCAATCTTTTGGAAAAATTATTATCCTAGTTAATCTGGACTGGGTCATATATTGTCGCGAGACTTTCAAGTAACCCGGTATTTAGGACACTTCTGACTTACTTCCTTCTTCTTAAGGAATCAGCTAGAGACACACGTTCTGGGCCAACATTGCGCACCCAAGAAATGGAAACTAGCAAGTGTCGTATTCACTCCTATTATTATTCGGCCAAGAA
>JARJDX010060381.1:0-16249 GCA_030264735.1 Gymnusa sp. GC000175 | reverse complement strand
TCGTTTGATTTTTGGTAATCGTCACGCTTGTGTGTTAACTATCGTTTGTTGTTTGGTAATCGTCACGCTTGTGTGTCAACTATCGTTTGTTTTTTGGTAATCGTCACGCTTGTGTGTCAACTATCGTTTATTGTTCTGGTAATCGTCACGCTTGTGTGTCAATTAGCGTTTGTAATTTGGTAACCTTTACGCTTGTGTGTCAACTAGCCCCCTTAACAGGGGGCCGCGAACAGTTTATGGGGGACCGCGAAAATAACTTTTTATAACTTTACAAATAAAAAAAATTGTTACGAGTTTTATTGGTATATTTGAAAGTTTTTTTGTACAAGTAATTACGAGTTACCTAATGGTGGAGATGAGGGTACTGGCCGCGAAAATATTTTAGGATTTTAAGGGGGCCGCGACTAATAAAAGGTTAAGAACCACTGCTCCATTTTTTCAATATTATCGCAATTTTAATCAAATTTGTACGAATTATAACAAAAATTGCTTAATTTTAATTTTAACTAAATATTTTTATGACTATTTTTTCAGTTTATAATAAAAATTATTTAAATTTATCCGAAATCACTATTATTTTACCCTAAATCATATAAATTATCACCAAAGTCGATAAAAATAATTTAGGTGAATAAGTGGCGTCTAAAAAGATCGCAATGCAAATAATATCGCGGCACATAAGGTCGCGTGAAAACAGTATTATTATTGCCAGATAACTAGGCTCAACTTAGAAATCTATTGTCAATTTTGTATATAAGTTGTGAATACAATTAAAATGGTTGCCAAATTCAAGACATGCTAATATTGTTTTTACGCGACCTTATGTGATTATGTGCGGCGATCTTGTTAGCTTCGCGAACATTTGTGCGCGACCTTATTAAGAAATACCGATTAAAACTGTTGTTATTTTAACCGAATACTTTAATACTTATTTTTTTTATTTTTTTATTGCCGTAGTAAGACATATTTTGGTAATATTTTCAAACAAGAAAAATATTTTTTTGTTTTTAGAAAATTCAGGAAGAATTTATATAGCATAAAGAAAATTTCATTTATTTCTAAAAAAAGATTAAATTTATTTATTTAAAAAAAAATATTCAACACATATATTTAAAGTTCTTCTTCTTAATCCTTCTTCTATATAGAAATCATTGACTGCTCTTACTTTGTATTGTCAGTATTTTTGTTTAAAGTTGTAAATATAAAAGTCATATACAATCGAAATATCCTAACTCGAACTTCCATATGTCAAATTTTCTCCATTTAGATTTTTGAACCCGCATTTTATTTTGTAACTTGCATTTTCCATGTTTCAATATTTTTGTGAACTATGATGATTCGAAGTTCGATTGCATTTAATACTTAAAACAGTGTTTTTTAAATGATGGTCCCCGGACGCCTTAACCATTCTTAAGTGTTGACAGACTCTTCATGATATTTAAAGAATTAATTTTATGCTAGTGCGAAAAAACCGTTCAGAACTATTCAAAAAAGGTTTATTGTGGTTTCCATAATCAATGGCAGATTTCCGCATAAGGCGCGCGTCTGTGGCCGTATTGTTATTTGTCTTATAAATAATAAATCAATGTTAACATTTAAAACATTTTCAAAAAATATCTGATGTGGTCTTGTTCAGGGGACCCTAAAAGGTCCATTGCCACTAAAATCTTAACTTCTTTTTGACGATTACAATACTTTATCTATGATAAAGTATAGGATGGAGGGACCTCAAAATTAAGTTACGCTGCTCATAATCTTTTAACTTTAAAGGGTCCCGAAAATTTATGAAACATTCAGTTATATCAATATTTTTATCAATCCGCTTTAGTATTTTTTTTTATTTATTATTTAAAATTAGTTTACAGCTAATATCTTTTCGAGAAATCCAAAAATTTGATTTTTAAAATTTACTTGTACACATCATTTTCTTCTGTTTTTTCATCTTGTTCTTCTAATATATACCTTACTATGCATTGTAATTTTCCTCTTTTTGTTAAAGAATTCTTTTTCTGCAATTTTCTTCTTTCTGTCAACTTTTTTCTGTTATAACAGATTATCGCAGTATAACTTTTAATTTGTAGCATTTTCTTTAACAAATACCTCTTGTGTAAGTGTCCATACCTCTAAAATGCCTTCGTCTAAAACTCTTTTAATTCATCTATTATCTTGATCTGCCAATACTTTTTGAATATTTAAAGTTGTACGTTTTCTAAAGCTTGATATTTTTTAGGAAACGCTCATCTCTAAAATCAATCCATTTTTCTTATACACATAGTGGAACTTCAATATTTGGTCTGTTTTTTCGTTAAAATTTTTGATATTCACTACAAATGTTTAAATTGCCTGAGCGCTAACCATCAGTTGGTTCAGTAACTTTAAAACAATTTTCGAGTAAAATTTTGTTAGTTAAAAAATTCAGAGCTGGAAAAATTTTGTAATTCGTATAGAAAAAATTCGACCTTTTTAATATTCATCCTCCCCTTAGAAACGGGTTAATGACGAACATTGAAGTTTCACTGTTATTTTTAAATAGTACTAGGTCAAAAAACTAGAGCGCACAAATAAATTTTGCCATATATCTTCGTCGTGTTAAACAAAGATTAATTTAAACGCATAGTTTATAAACACCTGAAATTCATTTACAATACTTTCTATTCTTAACATGTACGCGAAAGATAGATTTCTATGAATCATAAGATCAATCATTTTTAATATTACAACATTTTTCCAATAGGCTCATGTGAAAATTTAAACTCAACTTAACTCGATTAGTCTGAGCACGTTTTATAATAAAAAACATAAGTTAATCGTTTTATTATTTTTTAGTTTGTAAGATACTTTTTGATAGTACGCCAAAATATAAACTCACTAACAAGACCAGAAAAAATATTTGAGGCGGGCTCTAATTTGCCTACCGGATAAATAAAAAAAAATCCGGATAATCGCGACTTTATTACTTGAAAAAGTATTTCTTATTTTTTCAAATAAACCTATGGAAAATAATTTATCAAATGTATTTTTTCTCAGTGAATTATAAATTTAACTTGCATCAACATATCAAGGTCTATTTAGCAGTAAAAGTGCAGGTGTAATGATTACGATGAAAAAAACGAGATGAAAAATTTGCAAACTTTAAATTACGCAGGTGTTTTTTTTATATGCGACAATTTTATTTAATATCGTATATAAATCCATCTTGGAAAATAAATAAATTCAGCGCGTTCAATAAAGTTTTAAGTACGACATGACATAGTTGAGAGATCAGTGTCATTACGGCAGTTAATAATTCAATAATGTGTATGTTAGACTCGTTAGTTGGTACTGTATTCAATTGAATAAATCAAGTCGCGGTTATTAATCAACCCGACTGTGCAGACCACATCGTCTGCCATATAAATTTATCAGAAATATTTGTAACGGGTAGAATCTTTTTTCACATTTAATTTTTCTTCTTTTACGCGACTTTAAAATGCGTAACTGTATGCGTACAATTATTAAAAGACATGGAAGAAGATTTATTTCATGCAAGTTGATAGTTACTGCAACTACATTTTCTACAAATGCAATTTTTATTCAAGTCTAAATAACGCATGTTACAAGAATTAAAAAAAAAATACAAGAATTAAAAGTTTTCTATTCAATTTATTACTACCATTAAATCTTAAGCAGAACGGAATTATGATGATAACTTGCAAGATAAATTCCATATTCTCGTTTAAAATTGCCCACTTTTTGATTTAGAAGTGGTAGTAACTGTTTTTGTTAGCTATCGACCTATTAAATTTCTTCTGCTGTAGAAATTGTCGCCACCGTGTCATTATTTTTTTTTGAAAGACAAATTGTATCTAGCGAGCCCTTTTCTCTGAACTAAAAACCTTAACACAACATTTAGAATTTAGACTTTCGCGACTGAGGTCGATGTAAGTTTTCTTACTTTCGGGTTTAAGACGCGTATTTTTTTTTTTTTTTTTTTTTTTTAAATACGCGACTTAAACCCGAAAGTAAGAAAACTTAACACAACAGTTTCAGTTGGTGCTTTTAGATAGTAGTAGAGTAGAAGTAGAGCATTAGGGGTGCCCTCGATCCAATTAAAAAAAATATCAATAACCGCATATATGACCAACTTAAAATATTATTGAAAAAAAATGGGTTATCACCCCTTAGAAAATTTTCTATGGACGCCACTTTTACTACTAGAACTCTTCTACTTTATACCTATAAGTCATAGGAATTATATTTGATTTCTTTGATTTAATTTAAAATTTAAAATTGTTGCACAAGAGTAGAGAATTGTTAAAACAGTTGAGTCCGAAAGGTGTTTCAAAATTCTTTTCTTTGTGACGATCGATCGTCAGGAAAATGATCATATTAATAGCAAACACAAAGAAGAAAAATCATTTTTACAAGCTTTTAAAACTTTTTTTTAAATTTGGACGAACTTGCTTAGAGATTATCTCCATTATTAGGAGGCCGTATCTCTGTGAACAACCTTTTTCCGAATAAAATAAATGGAAGGCAAATTTTTCTCTGTGATTTTCATAAAACTATTCAACTCTATCTTAGTTATTTATTACGAAACGCTAAAAGGAATTGTGAACCCTTGTGACAAAAAGTTTGGGGGCCCCTGGCTTAAAATTCAAGCTTTGAACGAAAAGAAAAAAAATATTAAACAATTTTACAATAAACAAAAACAAATTAAAGTTTTAACGACTTCTTGTACGCATTCAATGTAAATATTTCTATGGAGCAACTATGTAACTTTATTGAATGCAATGTGTGCGGCATAAAATTATTAATAACTCTTAATGATAATTAATTCGCATGAAATGTTTAACCATTTTACTTTAAATAAGAGTGCTATTATTCAATGGGTCTATAAATTTATCAAATTAAGTCAAGTCACGAAAGCACAACAATGAAAGAATAATTACAATCGGATGTTGTTTATAATAATGGACAAAAAGTTTGCTTAACTTATATATTAACAATAACACTTTAAGACTTTAACAATCATATTTATTTGTAATAAAATAAAATCTAGAAGGCTTTAACTGTTTTTAAAGTGGGCGAAACTGAAGGAATTCTTAAACCAACTTGAATGGAGTATGTTCAACTTATCTACGAGCATATTTTATTTTATAATACAAATATTTGTAGGCAAAAATTCTCAAAAACTTTAATAAAATATAGATATTTATCATATGTAACATTTAACTAAATTTAAATCAGATTTTGGTTAAAATTGTGAAACTGGAAGTTACATTTTCCATTTATTTTTCGTTTAAAATAAAAAAATAAACTTTTCTTAGAATTTAAAAGAGTTTTCGATCAAAAAAATGAAAAAATCAAAAATTTCAAAAACATTTTTTTAAATTGAAAAAAAAAAAGTTTTTACAATAATTTAACACAATTTTAATGAGGTGAAATATGAGGAGTGTGCGCGTAATGTAGAGTGCTTAAGAAGCAGGTATATTTTTCGCCACTAAGATAGCTCGATAGTCATGCGCGTTTACGCCCCGTGAAAGATTCTCTACGAAAAAAAATAAATAAAATCGCGCGTGTAAACAATTCTTAAATGAATATGAAACAAAATAAAATAATTCCTAATTTGTGATATTATGTACAGAATTATAATAATCGGAACAGTGGCTCAGTGTTAGAGCATTTAGTTTTGTTTCACAGTTTTAAGCTTCGATTATTGGGTTGTGATTTGTCATTAGAAAAAATTAATGCCCCTTTAAAAAGATTTCTAGAGCACATAATAAAATTAGGTCCAAATTGCAAAAATATTATAAAAAGTAAATTTCGAATTGCAATTCTATAAAACTAGTGTTTCTCAATAATTTTTCATCGCCGACCAGTAAAATCGCGAATAATAATATATGCGAGTATAAATTGTGTTTATTTCTTTTTTAATTGGAAAATCCTGAATATTGTTCTTTAATGAATATAATAACAAATTAATTAAAATTAAACACAAAATTGCAATCAATTTTTTTTTTAAATGAAATGTATATTGATTTTTTTTAACATTCAGTAAGTTTTTTAGAACTATTGGAAATTAACGATGCAATCAATCTCATAATGACCGCGCAGCCGGTAATATTTACAGGTTACATCATTAGAGTTCTATATGAACCGATGAAAGGGTCCCGCCTATAGTTAGTTTATAATTTACCACCAGACGGCGTCTCTTTTTAAATTGATTCCCAATATATTTTCTAAAAATTTGTGCACAATCGACACGTCCAAAAAAATTCAAGTAAAAAAAAATAAAAAAGTTATTACTCGTTAAAAATAAAGACAACATTGGAATCAAAATTTTTTTTCAGTGAAATAAGACATTAGATAAGTACTTTTAGTATGTTATTTGGAGCTATACTTGTGTTATTGTCCAAAAATATGAGCGCAATCGAGACGTTAAAAATACGGAAAATTTCAAGTAAATGTTAAGTTAGATTCATCAAAATAAAAGAGAAAATTGCAATCAATTAAAAAAATTTAAACTTTTAGAACGTTATTTCGAACTTTATTTTCGTCATTTTCTAAAAATTTATGGGCGATCGACATGTTGAAAATCCGGAATTTAACTCTCATTAAAAATAAAGACAAAATTGGAATAATAAATTTTATGCAAATAAATGAAACATTATAAAGGTTTTAGCTTTTAGTACATTATTTGCAACTATATTTTCGTCTTATATTTACAACATTTATTAAGAAAAACCTATTATTTACATTTATAATTGTATTTTGCATCATTGTTATTATATTCTTGTGCTAGTCTTCAACTGCCGTCTTCAACTCATCATAATATTTTTTACCTAGCAATCTGGATAATTGCACTTCCTAACTGCAGGCCAACTGTACGTGAATCGGTATTAATTTAATACTAAAACAAAGTTAAGTGTTGAGCTCCTAGACCTACAGCAATCCTCTGGTTGGCCAAGGAAGGTTTTTTGGTCGTTTGCCTTTAATATATGTCCATAATTGTTATTTACCAACTTTAAAATCAAAATTATTGTTACACTCATTACCCGGCGACGATCCTAAAAATTTGTTCCCCAAGTAAATTTTACGTAAAAAATAGTTGAGTACTCTGTTTAAGAGACTGCAATCATAATTACAGGACCCTCAAATATATGGAATTTATTACTCGTTGGAGGGAAATTTTCTATTTTTTGTAAAAATTGTACTCCGGACAGAAACATGATATAAAAAAATTGCAATGAAATTAAAAGGTTGCGATTTTTTTGTGAAAGTTGTACCCCTGATAGAAACATAGCACATAAAAAATAGTTCTTTGGTTAGGAGGTCAAATGTTGATGAGGGTCCTCGAGTCTGTGTGAGATGCCGATTATTACGCAGCAGCAAAACTCTGAGAAAAGAACTTTTATGAGTTAACCAACAAATCCTACTCTCACGTCCACGAAGACATGATTGGGAAGGGAAGAACAAACTAAAAAACACGTTAAACATATGAAAAACTCAAGATCCCCCGAGAAGGTGCAAAGAAATCCTAAACTGAATTTAAAAATGGTATTTCCTCAATTCAAGTTTCCGAATAATGGAAAATAGCGTCAATTTTTAAGGGAATTAAAAAAATCTCGTTGCTACAGAAGAGTCGGTGTTACAAGCAATATCACTAGACTATTTAGGAAAATCCAAAAATTTAGACCAAACATTGAGAGGGCAAGGGTGTAGTTTATCACCACTATTATTTAACCTGTATGTAGAGGTAGCATTAACCAGTTACTTTAAATTTTGCGAACCACCAAGTGCTGATAGCACAACATTTTTACGACCTAAAGTTTATGAGATGAGACTAAAACACAGAATTCCAAAAATGAGGAGTGGGCAGTAAACACAAAAGTGGAATTTGAGATTTCACTAGAAGGTAATGTAAGAATACAACAGGTTACAGAATTTAAAAACTTGGATACAATTGTAACCCAAACAGTAATAGGAGAGGAAGAAATACAACATGGAATTCGCAAATGCTGCGTAAAATTATTGTGGTGGTACAAGAGCATATCAAAACACGTAATGAAACGAATAGGTGAAATAATCCTTTGTCATTGGTGTGAAATTCGTGTGATCAACACAGAAATGAGGCATAGAATCCAAGCACCAACTTAAATTTCTCATGCCGATTCTATCGGTGACTGTTCGCTGTGTTGTCGCCTAACCTTTTCATTTCTTATTCTTTCTAGCTTGAAGATTTAAGCACTGCGGTAATCTGAAATGGATTACCGATAGAATCGGAATGAGAAGTTTAAGTTGGTTCGAACACTTAATGAAAATGCCAAACGATCGATGGCCAAAGATTTCAGTGGCAAACCGCAGAAAAGAAAAATATAAAAAAGGGAAAGACCACTGCGCCACTGGAATGAAGGAATAAAAAATGAAATGGAAGAACGGGATTTAGTAGATTTAAAAATAAGGAGGAATTAACGAAATTTATTGTCAAATATAAAACAAGAAAAACTTTTTCTCTTTCCTATTTAAAATAAAAAAAAGTTTTTATCAGGCGTACAATTTTCACAAAAAATTAACCAAAGAACTAATTTTTTATACGTTATGTATAATCAGACGTACACAAAAATGTTCTACGTTGTCAGTTAATTATTCCAGTAGTGTGAAAATAAATCCGAAAGCCCTAAATCTAACCAATAAACTGCTAACAGTAATATATACTGAAGTAAAAATAAAACTTTTTTAATTTTTTCATCAAAAACTTTTATATTATATAAATCTACTAAATGTCTTAGTTTTTAATGGTATAATTAAAGAGAAAATTAAATTCCAATTTGAACATAAGTAAAATAAAATTAATTTAATAGAGCAATTTATAACTTGAAAATAAATGTTTTTGTTTGTTTTAATTCAAATAAATGCGGTTTCTCTATTATTTATAATAAGTTCTATCAATCAAATCAATTTATAAATTTTTTCTTAATTCTATTGAGTAGCGTATGCGACAAAATTTTAATGAGCATCGCATTTCGTTTATTTTTAATTTGATGTTTGATGTCGCAATTAAAAGATAAAAAAATCCGATTTACACGGTTAATAACAGAGGCGATGTCACTGATTATAGTGATTAGAGAAGGAGCGCGCGCGAACGAGTTGTCATAATGAGAACGCTTTCAGTGGTGCAGCAAGAGAAACCAATACCGGTAGCAACAACGTGCAATTATAACAAGACACTCAATAACAAGTTGATGTGTGTTCTTCTGTTACAGGCGTAGGCGTATGCTGCCAGACAAGCTCCGAAGACCGACCAACAAGCGACCGGTTACCGGACACGGATGCTGCAGCGAAGCATCGTAGATTGCCCTCGAAAACGACTCCAAAAAAAAAACTTAAATAAACGCGCAAGCCAAAAACTAGAAGGATCAGTTTTTATAAATGCGCGCACTCACATGTTTATTCAATCAAATAATGCGCGCGATTTATTCCATCAAGTTCAGGCGGTAGCAGGATTCCACCGAGGTATAGTCAAGCTTACTTAAATAATTTATTACATAAAATTTAGCTTCTTAATAAGAACCAACAGTGCCATATAATTACGTATAGTTTATAGTTTTAAGCCCGAAATTAGTCATTATTAACAATTACTTATTAAGACTAACATTACAAGAGATACACGTTTACTACATTCGTAATTAATATTTTGAGAGATGGACATTGCCGAGAACCTGTTACTACTAAAAAATATCTTCGACTTCTTTGTGATTAAAATTTTCAACGTCATTAGATAAAGAATCGAAAACTGTTTTGATTGACAGGTCGATTCGTATCGACTCTCGCTCGCAATATAAAATAATAATTTTAAATTTTAATTAAGACATATAGTGGTTACTTTAGGTTTTATTTAGTTTGATGCATCATAGCTGATAAGCTTTAAATAATGAATATTTCATACACTTTTTTATTATTATTATTTTTATTAGAAGTTGTATATTTTAAATTATTGTAATAAAAACAAAAAAAAAGCTTTAAAGTAGTTGGTGTTTTATTTATTTATTCAACCTTGATTCAATTTCCAAATCCAAAATTTAACATTATAAGAACAGTAGGAATTTCCTACAGTGCGACAGGGTTAAGAATATCACGATGATCGCCAATCTTCGAAAGAAGACGGCACCCTAAGAAAAAGTATGAATATTTCTTCTGTAAGTAACTTTATTCTAGAATTAAGTTATGACAAGGTGTTACTGTTAATTTTTGAAGAGGAAATAAAGGTAAGTGCATCTTATACAAATATTATTAAAGGTTTTTGATAATGAGTAACTTGAGAAAATAGTTTGTGCCTTTCGTTTGCAACAAACTTTGATCTTCTCTTAAATTTTTATGGTGAAGGTACAAGGTGTGTAACACATACAAATTCTTGTAAATTTTTTGAAATTTTGAATTTTTTTTTAAATATATTTAGCAAGGAATTAAAGCTAGGTGCATATTGTGGTGCTTCATTAAAATTAATTGATAAAAACTACACTACATTCATTTCCAATACGGAGCGCGCGTAAATAAATGCTCGTGAACAGCTATAAAATGCACAATCAATTTTCATATACCTGTGCTTCGAATCCTTACAAAATAAACTGAATCCGGCCAAGAACGATCAATAATATTTGACATGTTCACGTGCAGATCACGCGTTTATTATTTCAATAATTTAGTGTACTGCATTGCTTTTAACAACAATTCTTTGTAGAATTTCAATACTTAAGTTTCTTATGACATTTTTGGCAATTTTTTAGCTTAAGCTTTACCCTAATAAAATATTTGACAATGTTTTTCGTAATAAATAACAAATTCATTAAGTGAAATTTACATTTTTAGGGTGGTAAGGTAAGTGTTTCTTATATAAACATCAGTAAGCTACTTTTTGAAAAATCAAATTGAGTTTGGAAAATAAGGGTAATTTTGACAAACATGGTAAGTCCACCACAAAACTTTATTTACATCTTTTTCTTCTTATTCACATGGCGACTTCTATTGAAGGTCATATTTTTAAACACTTTTCTGTCTTTCGCTGCTGAAAATAGTTGTTCTACCTTCTTATTAGTCTATTTTGGATATTTCTTAAACATGACTTCTTTTTTCTTTCAATACCTTTCTGTTCTTCTACTCTCTCCTGCATGATGGCATTTAGAACTGTGTATTTTGTATTTTTCAGTATGTGATCCAGGTATGATGATTTCCACAACTTAACATTATCATTATTCTCCTTCCTGTCCATTCCTCTTAATACCTCTTCATTGGTGATTCAAGCATTTTTCGATACATGTACATTTGAATGCTTCAATTCTTTTTATAATTTAGGCATATAACCTCTAGTTCCCTACTCCATTCAGTAATATAAATCACAATTTGCACTCTAAAAATCTTAATCTAATTGATATATTCAAATTTTTATTGGTAATCATCAATAGATATTTTACAAATCCTTTTCTAGCTGGCACTATTCTTATCTTAATTTCTTCATCTTGTTCCTGCTTTTTGTTCATTTTTACACCCAGATTTCCATTGACTCTTTCTATGATTAGGGGGTCATTGATGTTCTGGTTCTTCAATATGATCATGTATTTTGTCTTTTTCACCCTTCCTACTGCCAGTTCTTGCAAGTCCTCTATGCTTACTGCTAATATGACCATACTTTTGCAAACATTGTTTATTGAGTATTTCTATGATTATGCGGTTGTTGATATTTTGGTTCTTCGATATAATCTAGCATTTTGTTTTGTTGTTATTAAGTGGTAATTTCTTAACTCTCTCTTTTTGCCCTTTCTACTACTAGTTCCTGCTAATTCTCTATGCCTTCTGCTAATATAAACGAATCATCAACATATACCTATTTACTTAGCTAGCGAAAATATTTGCTATAACTAAAAAATTTCGAAAACCTTCTACTTCAAATAACAAATCTTGAACTGAACTACGTTTAATCCTTTTTCATTGTGGCCGATTTCTCCACCAGCTTTTCAGCCGTCTTCTCATTCCCTGTTCTGGGTATTTAAATAATTTTTATTATCCATATTTATATCCAAATAGCAGTTGTATTTTTTAATTTTATCATTCTTCTCCTCCATTTATTGAATAATTAATCTTGGTTTTGGGCTGCTTTGAAGAAAAGCACAAGTCCAGTCTCTGCAACTATCAAGCCTGGAGAATTTCTTAAGTCTTATACCACGCTTTTTTTCGCCTGACCAGCTGTATAAATTAGTTCTTGGCGTTTCGACTAATGTTTGGGCAGTTTCCGACATTTAACTATCTACAACATTTTCTTCCCTTTTTTTAGAAGTTTAGTATTGTTTTTGTGATCGACCGAAGACATTCGTAGCAAATAACATATCTCCAGTGCCTCTAGCATGCTCAATGTGGCGGCCCTAAGTAAATTTTATCAGCTCTTAGTTGCTTTTCTTAGTTTTTGTTTCGTTTTCTAAGCCGAACAGTGCTAGAAATTGTAAGCATCGCAGTTGAAAAGGTGTTATTCATATTTTTAAATATTCATTTAATGTTGCGAACTAAGAGTTTAATTTACTGATTTTTCTGTTATTTAGCCATACTAGGGCGCCGTATTTCCTGTGCTGCATACTAAACTTAGAGCCATGCTTTTATGTATGGGTCTAAATAGTTCATATTGATGTCACAACGTTTTTGAACGATATTTTGCGGTCTGTGACTGTGGTATTGGGTAAATGTTACTTGTTCGTCCAAATTCTGTCTAATCTGATGCACAGGTACTTTGAGTTAGAATTATATTTGAGACGGGTCCCTTCAAAAAGATATCCAGTTGTTGTTTTGCAAGTTTTTTATTTATAATTTAGGTGGTAGTTTTATTTGGGTTGGAAGTTAATTTCTATATTTTATAGTAGTCCTCCACAGTTGTAAGACCTCTACTCAGAGTTCATTCGGTTCTGGCTATATTTTTACTCCGTACTACAATCACAACGTCGTCTGCGTAAGTTATTTCTGGCATATCGGATGTATACAGGTTAAAGAGCACAGATGCTAGCACGGAGCATTAAGGTACCAAGTTTGTGGGGAACCTTACTAAATTGGTCACCCATCACCACCTGAAATTGTGTTATGAAACATGTTCATCAAGAGGTATATTTATTTATCAAGATCAACTCAAAAATGCCTATTAATTACACCAATGACGTTTTATGTGTGTGCGGTCCATCAAGAAGCAACTCGCGGACTACCAGTGGTCCGCAGACCAGAGTTTGAAAAACACTTACATAGAGAGCTTTAATATAATCTGCGAGTCGGCTTTGTTTGCCATTTAAGATTTTTAATAGAGTGTCTCCGCGCACTATATATGTTTTAAGAATTTCCAGAAATCTGAACAAACACAGATATTTCATGGGGAAAAAATGAGGTTATTACAATATGTGGGAACAAGTATAAACATTTTCTTAATTATGGTCAAAATTAATTGTCATATTTTTTAAGCACACAGAATATTTTCTTTAACACTTTTTTGTTCGATTAGGACTTAAATTCCCATGAGAATTTAGAAGTACTTTTAGAAGTTCGTTTTTTACTTCATGATACGATAGTAAGATAGTGTTGTATTTGGGTTTTTCTCAGGATTTTAAGAATACCGTATAGGAATATATTTTTTCATCAATTATTTTCTGTAGAAAAATATTTTTGTGTATGCGCGCCAATGGGTGTGTTGTTTCACATTAAAGTCGGATTAATTTTTACTTTTCGCTTACGGGAAAGTCTAGTGGAGTACACTCCAAAAAAGTTCACAATATTTCCAGGAAAAAATTTGGAGACCCGTTTAGTTGAGTGACGCGTTATATTGGGGCAATTACAATATTTTTTGGGATTTAAAAATTATTTTCTAGATTAAAATATTCCTCAGGACATAACCAATGCAACGTTTACAAAAATATGCAAAATCTAAATTAATGAAAGAATTCAGCTACAGAAATTTCATTACATACTTAATTTTTTTGGATCTTTATTAACCATGGATAATTGTAAATGTAAATAAATCATCGCATTTTTTCTTTAACTGAACACCCGCATGAAATTTCAAAATATTTATGAGTAATAATAAACGACAACCTTGCGACCTCGATTGTAAAATAAATATTTAAACATACCATGCAATGCGGAGATAAATATTAATCCTAATCCGTTTTTATATCAAGAAGTTTTGAATTATATCAAATATTTGGATTTGAAACCGTGAATCATTCAGAAATATACGTAAAAATCTTGACTATTGATAAATATTTCTGAAAGTTCCTAAACATTTCATGCCCCAATTTACTTAGTTTATCTGTCCGTTTTTCATATGTCTCAACGATTAACTGAAGTAAGTGTATTCGGCAAAAACTTTGGTGTTTTAACCGCAGCTCCCTCCAGTTAACTGACAGTTCGTTCAAATAGTCGTTCAGGCTTCGGGTTTTGGTAGTGAGCGTTCTAGGCTAAATTTACTTTATTTTGTGACCATTCGAAGTGCGCAAATGCGACTACCAGCTCTGTGTATTGTAGCTGTTCACGTGCATTTGTTTACGCGCGCCACGTCTTAAAAATGAATGTAGTATAGACCTAGTTAATTGTATTAGCAAGTAAATTAGAAAAAGATTTTAACTGGAATGAAGTTTTGATAACTTCGTCCCACATCTGTATTTGTGGAAACTTTGTTTCTCAAGTTTTATAAAATATTCATTGACTAAAGCTTTTTATTTTACTACAACTAGCTAAAACGTTTTTATTTCAGGCATATATATTTACCTCCACTTTGTAAAATAATTTTTAATTCTGATATCGTGTATAAAATTTTGGTCAAATTGAAGTTTTTTACTCAGTCAGATAAATAAAACTTTAAGAATCACTTTTTACACTTTGTAAATAAAATTTTCGTCAATATAATTATAAAATTGAATAAATTATAATGAAACATTTCTTTTATTTAAATATTTCATTTTTTATTAGAAGCCGTTGACTGCGGAGCTTAGATTATAAACCGTTGTCGATTCGAATCCTATGCCAGCGATATTGCTAGTCCATGGTAAATAAATTATATAAATAGGCAACTTAATGAGGTAATGTATAGTAATTTCTGCACACATAATGTAAAAATAACGTTTTCATCGTTGTTAGTAAAGGTAGAAAAATATTAAGTGCGTTATATAAGGAACAAGAAAGTTTTTGGAATACCACGGCATTTAAGTCGTTACATTTCAGTAGTTTACGTGGTTCCAACTAAACACGGTCTTGGCTTGAAGCTGCGATAGCACTTTAAATTTCCTTTTCATTAAATCTCATCTTCTTCTCCATTTTTTTATCAGACAAAGAGACTTACAATTTCATTTGCGTTATATAAGACACAAGACAATTTTTACATTAAAAACATGTTTATTATCACATTTACGGAAAATATATCGATTCAAATATCAATCGATTCATAGCACTGGCATCGTACAGTCGCAAGAACAAGAAAACAAAACAAAAATATTACAAATAAAAATAAAACAATTGCAAATAGATAAAAAGAACAATAATAAAAGAATCGCTTGTTTCATAAAATAAATAAAAGCCATAAATATCGATCTCAAAAACATGCTTTCAATAATCGAAGGGATATAAAGTCGACTCGAGTAGGTGCATTCGCGATTAGCTGATCAGACTAGTGAATAACTTTAGTATAACAAGATGTTTTATTAATATAACAGAAAAAAAAATTACTCAATCGTTCGATCAACTAATCTGATTTAAAAAAGGCACCCTTTTTTGTGTGTAGAACCAGTACATCATTTTAAACAACCTACCTAATAATATTAATCTTGGAATGTATCGTTTAATACATAAAAAAAATATTAATTAAAAAAAACACTTTGTACAAAAAAAACATATTAATTAAAATAATAGTAAATTAAGTCTCTACCTATTGTATGTACAAATATAAAAAAACAAACAAAATATAAATATATGGCGGCTTAAATTGTAAATATGGCCGCTTGATATAGCTGCGATTTTTAAAACCGTTTTAAAATGTAAAATTTTATTTTTCTCAAATGGCACAAATGAATTCTCTAGGTTTTTCAATTCGAAAAATGATGACTAATATTTTCTGCACAAATTGAAAAATTATTCAGAGATGCATTTTGTACTAAAACAAGTCACTTTTAACGGTTTCCTCTTTATCAAGAGAAAAATGTTCTAAATAAATATATACAATTATATATTAATTAATTAATTGTACACTCTCTTT
>JARJDX010060352.1:0-11296 GCA_030264735.1 Gymnusa sp. GC000175 | reverse complement strand
TTTAGTACTGACACGTTGATACGATGTTCTGTCCAGGGTATTCTACACAACTCAAAGTCCACGCTTCGGCAGCATAAGTACAATAGGAAAGATCAGTGTGCGGACGAGACTTAATTTGGTGTTTTTTGTGATATTCGAGTCTTTCCATATTTTTGTTAGTTTGGTGGTGGCTGATCGCGCCATGGCTATTCTTCGCCTTATATCAGGTTCGATGCCTCCGTCGTTAGTTAGCATTGAGCCAAAGTAGACAAATCACTTCGAAATCTGCCACTTCCATGATATGCGGAGTTGTTGTCTGCTCTATTGACGATCATGACTCGGATCTTGTCTGTGTTAAGTTTAAGACCATATTCCGCGCAGATTCGAGCAAGCTTATCCATAATTCTTTTCATTTGTTCGACGTTTGCAGCGATTATGAGGCGTATAGAAGATTGCTGATTTTCTTCTTTACAGAGATACCGCCATCCCATTTTTCCAGTACCTTTCTCACAACGAGCAAGTATTCGTCAGGTAAATGATGACGGTCAAATGTCTGAAAACCCTTCACCTACCATATTCGTCACATTTTCTTCCAATTCTACTGTTGTTACTGTGTTTGTCCCACCTGGTCCTTCATTTTGTTTAAATCTGCATATTTCATGAATACGTTGATGAATACTTTGAAAGGTTTTTCTATCAGGATCACGACGATTGAAATAATGTTCACCGCTTAGCCTCTACCGAATTTCCATTGGCAAAGCCATACATAAAATGCATATCAGTAATCTCGGCGTTCGTAAGCTATATATATATTAGAGAGCTTTACTAAAAAATTAAAAATTATCACAAAAAAATATGAGAGATAATAAGCTTTGACAACTAACTAATAAAGCAAATGATTTAGGTCACAATGGAAAAATAACTACGTATGAAAGCTGCTATTTTTTTTTGAAAATCTAGCACTAGTATCTTCAAAATGAAACGACTTTTGAAAAATCGTCTAGTCCAAGGTAAAATTATTCTTAAAATAGTCCAAGGGATAACCATTAATTTGTGCCGCATGTTTAGTTTACAGTTTTAGTTTTTATAAGGAGCCTTAAGCCTGTTTATAGGTCGTTGTACAATTTTTGTAAAAAAAACTCTCTACAACCCGTAAATTTTGACGTTTTATTTTTCAATTTTAAATGCGTCCTGTCATTGAATCAAACGTCTAAAAATTTGAGAGTACAAAAAAGTGGAGGGGATGGAGCATTTGTTTTTAATGAGGTTTCATCTTTCAGCTTTTTTATTTTTAAAAATATAAGATTAAAACAGGGCTTTTAATTTTAATTTAGTCCTTCATTTCGTACTCCATCCCAAAGTGTGACTTCCTCAATTATCCATTCCCTTATTTAGGTCGTTTCTAACATCCGCTTTGATTTTGCAGTGTCCACTCTAATCTCATAGATGAAAATTTATTTTTTCAAAATGTTTAAAAAAAAATAAAAATAATTTAAAGCTCCAGTGGAAACTTTTTTAAATAAGCCATGATTTTATTTTATCAGAAAATACTCTAATAGATTTTTTTTTTTTTTTTTAATAATAACTTTTTAGTTTTATCTAAGCTTTTATTTCCCATTACTAAAATTTTTTATTTGAGAAAAGGTGGTTTAAAATGGAAAATTTATTTTAAGTAAAGTACAAAGGTTGTTTCGTATTGTAAAATAAAAATTATATCCATTTTGTTGAATCCACTTTTAAAAATTTAGTTTTATATTTATTTCCGTTAAAAGTTGCTCTGCGAATCCGTTTGGTTGGCGTGCATGAAGCTAATCCCGTAATTTAATATTCTCCAATACGAATCGGAAATCATCGCAATAAATATATCAACAATGAATTTATTGATAACCAAAAACAAATATTATCCATACAATTGCAACCGTAAAAATCCAATCAAATACACATTGCAAATCGTATTTTTCTTTGTTTGTTCTTTTCGTTGTATTGTATTAAATACAATAAAGGCACCAACGTGAAAAATATTAAATAGGTGGTAAATAAATTATGTTATTGATTAAATTTTAATATTTAATAATTGGAAGCATAAATATTCATAAAATTTGATATAAAAATTCGAAGTGTTTAGAAAGGTTATCGATAAAAAATCTTAAAGAACATTATTGTATGCAGGAGCACAGCTTAATGTAGCTTGTATGGATGCTTCTAGCTTACAATATTGCATATTTATTAAAATTTATGGCTTAATAAACGAGCTCACTTAAAATTTATTTAAAACAAACAAAACCTGCTTCATAGCAGCATAAAACTTATTACAATAATAATAGTATATAACATCACCACGTTGATTATTTCACACATTTTGTTTATTTTTTAACGTTGTCGTTGTCTGAATATTCACCAAGCGTTGTTATTGTTAATTTCACTAAAAGACTGTAAATGTTCGAGGGGAGCCTGTTGAATATTCCGTTATATCCTCACAAAATTTTCTTGTGGTTTCATTGTAAGGATTAGGAAAATCATATCCTGGGTTAATTCCGATTAGCTGTGTTGGCTGAAATTGCCATATAATACAAACTGTAAATTGTTAGAATTCTAGTATTTCATTCACGAACGCAGATCCAATTAGGATTCTAATGCTGAATTGCATTTTAAATAAACACAAACTTCAGAAATTTAAATAAAAGGAGTACATTAAGAAAATCGCATTTCTACATTTATACTGAATATTAATATTTTTATTTTATTTACTTTCTACTCCAGCGTCAAAGACTCATGAATATGAAAAAAATCGAAATTGAGCCTTATTCCAAATACTTGAGATAAAAACGTTTTAATATTTCTCAAATAATACAAAATTAAATTTTATTATTACTTCAATATTCCATATTGACTTGACAAAATACGCAATCAAAAAAAAAATGAATAAATTTTTTTATATTAATTTTTTTTTATAAATTACAACACAGTTGTAACAACCATTTGTCTGCCATTACAGATTTGATAGCGTTAATTTCAATTAAGTAATTAGTATACAGCGTGTTAGTTCAAGAGCTTCAGTGTATAGGATTTAAGATTCTGTTTGTTGTTCTGCTTAAAATATTTGCTTTCGCTCTTAATAAGTCAAACACAAGTTACTATACACTCCGGATTTGCAGCACAGTTCTTTGTTTTAAAGTGTACTTGTACGCTTTACTTCTCTTCTTAAGGCTTTTACCTGCATTTTATACTTTCATATTTTTTCGCAAAATTTTTATCTTGTTCCATTCATCACTTGTTAAATTATATCATGTATTGGATAATTTTGTCAAAGAATTTTATCCAGGAAAGCACTGTCACAAGCATTATGCATTATTTTATTTTTCATAGTTTTTTAGCATAATAAATGCATATTTCCAAAAAAATTATTTATAGCGTCAAAATCAAAAGCTGGATATGTCTATACCTCCAAATAGTCTTGGAACCACTTCTCATTTACATTTTATTTATCGGTGTCTCTTTACCAATTTTGTTCTTTCAGTCACATATGCCTTTAAAGTATTTAAGGGCTAGGAGACACTATTTTCATAATGAATATTTCTCTCCACCAAATACCCCCAAAAAAGAGCGAAGCATCACCCCCAACCAAACATAAAATTGCCCATAAAAGGCAACTGCGAAAAATATGACAACAAAGGAGGACCATGGAAAACAAAAGAACAACAGAATAACACAAAAGTTAAAAGACGTGATTATAAAAGATCAAAATCAAGGCATTCGAGAATATTTAGAAAAACTAACTCCAACCCAAGCTATGAAGTATTAGCTATGGAAAGCGACACAAAAACTAAAAAGACCCAAACAACACAACCCTCCAAATCAAACTGGCAACAATAAATGGGCAAGAAACAATAAAGAGAAAGCCCAAGCTGTCTGCAACCATCTAAAAAATGTATTCAAACCACTTCCTTCAGAAATATCCAATAAAGAAGAGAACAAAATATTAAAATCTCTGGTGCACCATTCCAAATGGACTTACAATTACAACTAAAGAAATAATAAATAACATTGTGGAAGATATAGGCATTAAAAAGGCTCCCGCATTCGACTTAGTTACCGGCAGAATCTCACAGAAACTGTTACAGTAGTGTATAAAGCTCCTAACGTTTATCTTCAATGCTATACAGCGAACTAACTATTTCCCTAACACCTGGAAAGTCGCTCAGATCATTACGATTCTTAAACCAGGAAAAAAACTAGAGAAGGTCTCCTCTTATAGGCCGATAAGCCTTTTACCAACAATTTCCAAATTTTCGAAAAAATTTATATTAAAAGACTAAAATAATAAAAGGCCAAATAAAAATAATCCCAGACCACCAATTCCGTGAAAAACACGGAACAATAGAACAAGTCCACAGACTGGTTAGCAAAATCAACAGGGATCTAAATGACAAAAAATACTGCTTAGCGGCCTTCATCGATATATCACAAGCTTTTGACAAAGTCTGGCCCAACGAACTGCTGGTAAAACTAAAGAAGCTACTTACACATCCACACTTCCAAGTTTTAAAATTCTACCTGATACACTTTTTAGTCAAACATGGCTGTGAATATATGGATTTAAATCCTATCCTGACCACAACAATCTCTACAACTGTAGAGACATACGCTGATGATACAGCTGTGTTTGCGTCTTACATTGACCCCGTTTTCGCATTAAAAAACCTACATAATATCTTGATAAAATCCAGACCTGGCTACGCAAATGGCGCACCAAGGGCAACGAAGGCAAATCAACTCATATTACTTTCACCATGCGCAGAGAGACTTTTCCGTCCGTAATGATCAATAACTATCAACTACCAAAAACTGAATATGTCAAATATCTCGCCATGCATTTGGACCGTCGCCTGACATGAAAGAAACATATCTTTGCTAAGCGCAAACAACTTGACCTCAAACTTAGCAAATGTACTGGCTTATTGGCCATAAAACTAAATTGTCGCTAGACGATAAACTACTCCTATATAGGACCATTTTGAAGTCTGTCTGGATTTATGAGATTCAACTCTGGGCTACCGCCAGCGCCTCCAACGTTGCCGTTCTTTAGAGATTCCAAAATAAAGTTATACGTGCGATCGTCGATGCACCATATTACGTCATCAACGAAGTGATCCAACACGACATCACCGTGGAATCTGTTAAAGAAGCTATTCATCGACATAGTAAAAAGTATAGCGAAAGACTATCAATACACCCCAACATGCTAGCCAGACAGCTAAATGTGTCCGTTCCCAGTGAATACGTAGGCTAAAACGACCACTGCTAGCCAACCTCCCAGTTAAAGACCATATAGACGCCATGTTAGCCGAACTGCAAAGAAGATACTCACAGGAGTATGCTCCATATGCTAATGTCATTGTTATTGTAACCCCAAACGCTTATTGCCAATGGGCAGATTGCCGTACTCACAGGAGTTAATAAAAAAAATATTTCTCTTTTTTCTGAGCTAGTGCCCTCTAATTTTTGATGTTGATAATCCAGAAGGTAGAGGCGGAACACCTTAACCAATAATTACCGGTCCTCCACGTTGTGGGTTACATCGTTGGGCCAGCGCCCTAACATTTGCCCAATTATCTTTACTAAAAATTAAAACACTACGCCTTGTAAAGATGATGAAACTTTACATACACGAAATACGCTGCAGAAAATTACGATAGCTTAGAATGTGCAAGAAATCATTGTATACTTATTTGGGTATTTGCACGCTAGCGAAAAATAAATGAACCGACGTGAAAGAAAAATAGGACTTTTTCGATACATATGGTAGAGTAAGCAGTCTTTCATTCGTAGTACATGTCCAAACTCTACTAGGTTTCTTTTTTCAATACGTACGGTAATTATTTATTTTGCAAAAAATCTCTTGCGTATTGCCTTGTTGCAAATTCTCTCCGGCCTTGAGACCCCAGCATTTCAACTGCATTTATTCGCTTTCTGTCATCTTCCTTCCCAAACAAACGCTTCTTTATGTATGTAGAATTGTATCTAAAATGTTTTGGCCGATTCTCTTTTTGTTAATCTTATTTATGTTCTTGTCCCACTAGATCTTTACCTAATATTATTATTTCATCCCCCATATTCTACATGCAATTTTCGCAGCATAAACTCTAGCCAGAATCACTTGATCGTCCAACATGAAAAAACGAGTGTAAGCAATGCGTAACTCCATTTCCTAATACAACCGTTCCTAATTATTTAAAGCTACTTCTGTATAGACATTAAACAATAATGGATGTAAGCTACATTTTAGTCTTAAGTCTTTAGTGTTACAAAAGAAACTGATAAAACTATTTACTGTTTTACATAGGCTATGTTGTTTTCGTATAGGTCGATAATAATCCTAATGGCTGGTGCCGATGGTCTAAAAAGTTTGCAATATTTTACTTTGTGCTACGTTGTCATAAGCTTTTTTTAAATTGTATGAGCATACTTAAAGGAGGCAAAAAAGGGTAGACAAAGAAGATCATGGTTACAAAAAGTAGGAAATGCGATGACCAGCAGAAAACTCGAAGAAGATATTCTAGATAGAAAAGCATGGCTAATCGTTACGTCATAACAGTTTTTTTTGTTACGGTTCGAAACTTTCATGTACCATTTTCAAATATTTTCTTACTTTTACTTTCATTTACAAAGTAAATTATAGTATAGTAATCGCGACAAATCAAAATCGAGATTTTTGCGGAAATATCCGTTTTCGACCTCCCTGATTCAGAAAAAGTTGATTTCGAAGTGGTGTCTGTCTGTGTGTCTGTCTGTGTATCTGTCTGTCTGTCTGTCCGTCTGTTTTCTCTCTACAGCCCAGACGGATAAACTGATCGTCCTGAAAATTCATATTAAAGCTTTTAACAAAAATTGGGAGGGCCCAGTGGCTAAAATCCAAAAATAGGAAGTGGTAGTTTATTAGTGAGGTTTTCAGGTTTTTTGCAAATATTTCAAAATCTATTGAGTTTATGCAAAAAACATAGGAGAACAAAAGTGTGTAAAAATAAATTTTACACAAATTTTGTTATTATCATTTTTTCAGTTAACCCAAAAACATCTCAAATTAGTAAATGAAAGTCGTGTGGTGACCACACCTCCATTTTTTTGAAAGAGTTTTAATTTGTTATTTAATATTCTTTTAGTTTAAATATTTTAATAGAGAAATACCTTTTGAAAGAAGATTCAAACGCTAAAAATAATGTGAAATAAATATTAAAGCTATATGTTTGATGATTTGCATCAAAGGCAAATGTTTGAATTATTTTAGATTAAAATATTATGAAAGATTCGATTCGATTAAAAAGAATTTTTATGGGGCAAATTCCTTGGAGCCCTTTCAATTTATTATTGAATATTAAAAATATTCGTTCAACACTAACATTGATTTATCGATAAAATGAAAGATAAAAATGTAAAGGGCAAAGAAAGGAAATGATATGAATTTGAAATAAGTAAAACAAGGTTATATTATTTAAAAACATATAATAGATTGTCTCTAAATGTATGTTAGGTAGAGTGAAAGTAATATGGACCTTTTAGTAACAAGAAAAGTTTTTATCGTAAAATGTACAAAGTAAAATGATGAGAAGATTTTGATTGGATGTATTGCGGATTGGAATATGTATTAATTTAAAGTTAAAATGAGGCCAATGATGCCGATCTTGTCATTTAAGGGATGGGGGTGCTCTATTTACTGTTTAGAAACAAACTTTAGCAACCCAACTACATCGACAGTATGATAGTCTCATTTTAATTTAGTTCTACATTATCTGGAACCCGGACGAGAATCGAACCCAATCCATCTAACCAACCCTCCAGGGTTCAAACATACTATTGGAAATTGCGGCAACTGAAATGGATTAAACAGCAACTTGCCACTCATCTTATTACCCCAATGTGTACATTACGATTAAGTAAATTAAAATTCTTATATTTAATCAGGAAATCCGATCGCTTGTCTCGTTGAAGGATCAATCCACCTTTTATATTGACACAAGAAATGTAATAATAAAAGGATTAAATTTTAATGAAAATATAACAAAACTAACTAATCATTTTAGAACTCGCTTCCAATTTTCTTGACGAGCGACAAATGAATGTAATTTACTCAATACTTGCAGCATTGTTACATCGCTGAATCAATGGAAAGTGCTGGGTTTTCAGAGCTCAGACTAATTTAAAAATTTAACTGAGGTATGAACAAATTCGTGCTTGGGTGATTCTGGAGCTATACTCCAGTCGGTTTAGCATTATGACATGATAGAACGATGATCTCAGTCTGCTTACAGTGCACTTGGGTTATATTGATGTGTTCATAAGGGCTTATGATTTGGAAAACAATAGAACGTATTCCAGGTGTTGTACGGCTATTATACAAAGCAGTAATATTGATGAGAGTTATTTCGCCAGAGACTAACCCGTCAAGCCGACAATACACCCTTGGGTCACCTCGATTCTCATGATGTCTGTATACCTCCCTCACAATTTACAAAATTTAATATTTTTTACATTTTTTTTAAAACGTTATCGAATAAAACACCTGCGTATGAATTTGTTATGAATTTGCATCAATCATGTAGCTGAGAAAAAGTGGATCAATTACGCTCTTTTTAAAATGATTACCGTTTCAAAACTTCTGTAATCGATTACCAATGTGAGAAAAAGCAGATGCAAGAAATGTTCGGACCAAGAATAAAGCATCGAGATAATGAAGTTAATGAAGATAACCCTATTTTAAAGTTTGCTCTAAAAATGTTTTTGTAATTTACAATGTGATTTAAATCAAATTATATTGGTAATATTTTAAAAGGAAACTTTATGTACTTATTCAGGACACTATTCTATAAAAATCAATTTACTTCCCCTTAAAGTACATAAATAAAGTGAACGCGTATAATTAAAATGGAAATTCTTTGTTCTTTTTTTTCCTTGATCAAGTCACTGTGCGCAAGTGGAAAAGATGCACTTCTAAAAGATTTATTTTTATCCAAAATTTAATATAAACTTGAAGCAAAAATGTTTTATTTTTATATATTGGGGTAAAAATTTTTCTAGAGAAATTACACATAAAGAAACTTAAATTGTGCTACTCTATTTTCAAATGGTAAAAGTCGTATACCTTTGCTCATTTACTGCCAAAGCGCACACGGAATGTTAGATTCAAGTGGTTAATATTTTATCATACCGCTCTCGTGTACGCCACTCCATAACACATCCAACGTTTTTAAAGACGTGTGCTTTATTTCACGATTCCTTTGAACGAAAATTCGCTATATTTCAAGCATAATTAAAATAAACAACTTTATAGATGGAAAAAACATGTAAAGTTTTTAAATAACTACATTTATTAACAAAAATATATAAAACTTTTATATAAAATTTAATAACATTAATTAAACATCTTTCATCATCATGTTTCTGAGAAAAAGGCTAATAAAACTGAAAAAATAAACTTTCTCTTGGGGTTTATTCACTTCAGCACGAAATAGTCCAGTTTTTGTTGTAGCAAACCATGATTTAAGGTTTTTTATCTATGAATTCTGACCTGGACCACGTTTTCCTGGGTTATTTCCTTGAAGTATTCTTTGGCCATATTTTTGCTCGTTTCTCATCCCATCTCCAAAATACTCGACTTTGCGTGTTTTCATCGTAGTCTTAAAATTCTACGATAAAGCCACTCTTCTCAAAAACTGTTTTTATAGTTGTGTCCACTACTCGATACCATAAAGCAACAGGCAGAAGTCATAGCAATGCAGCAATCTCATTTTGGTTAACATAGAGAGGTGCCTTTGAGAATGTGTTCCATTAAAAAGAAAGCAGCTCTTGTTATTTTAATGCGACATCCAATCTCATGTGAATGATCTCACTGATTATTAATTTGTGTACCTAGCTATGTATACTTCTGAACTCACTCTATTTTGTTGATCAACGGGACGAAGAAGCGCATGTAATCAGAGCATGTGTGGACGCTGTGCGATACCGAGCACATTCGGATCATTCATTTTATTTTTAGTTTGGTTTATAGTCGTCATTCAGATATTTTTGATACTTTTAGATTTCTCGCCAGATCGGAGCTCCGTAAAGGATCATCACCGATATCAGTCTGATCCTACTAGTTCGAGTGTCCGCCTAGTTGGATATCAGACGATGTATTTTACAGGGGTGGGCAAACTACGGCCCGCGGGCCACATGCAGCTCTAGGACAAAACTTGTGCGGCCCAAAGTAGCTACATTGATTTCCATTGTAATTTTTTGTCACTTTTTTCGTTATATCTCCAAAAATATAGAATATATTTAAATTATTTATAGCCGACACATTTTACTACAAATTAGTTCTCTGCCTAATAAGATGAGATAGATAAGATAAGATAAGTTTATTGATGCTTGTAGTTAAAATAGTACATTATTTTATTTAAAAAACAATGGAGATATGACGTTTGGAAAAATAAAAATAAATGTTTTTGAAAAAGACAAAACAACTTTATGATACGAATTTGGTGAAATAATAGCATATTTCAAAAAAAATTATTTAATTTTGGATTAAATTGCAATAACTTGGTTTATGGTTTTGGTCAAATTTTGACGTCTTTCGTTGTAATTTAGTAAATATTGGTTAAAATTGTTATTATTTTGGTATAATAAGTAATAGGTAAAAGTCTAGAAGATAAATCATACTGCTCTGCTGCATTTATTGACGTTACCCAGGCATTTGATAATGTATGGCATGACGGTCTTCTTTACAAACTTAAGACAAAAATGATAAAAAGATATTTTCAAAGAAAATTTCAAGATAAGCTAACATCATTGCACCCAATTACATCTGGTACACAAGGTAGCGTCCTGGGTCCCTTGTTATATCCACTGTTCACAGCTGATCTCCCCACTTCTACAGGGGTCTCCATTGCCACATTTGCGGATGATACCGCAGTCTTAACATCTTATGCTAACCCAACAGCCGCATAAAAACTTCTCCAAATTGGACTAAATAAAATCCAATCCTGGCAAAAAAAAATGGAGGATCAAAGCAAACAAGAACAAATCTGTCCATGTTACATTTACAATGCGCCGAGAAACATGTCCACCAGTCACCTTAATCAAATGTATACTACCACAAATGGTTGAAGCCAAATACCTTGGAATGCATCTAGACCGCCGTCTCACCTGGAGGAAATATATTTGGACCAAGAGGAAACAACTTGGACTGAAAGCTACAAAACTGTATTGGTTACTAGGCAGACAGTCACAGATCTCGGTTGACAACAAGATACTATTATAAAAAGCCATAATAAAACCTATCTGG
>JARJDX010060327.1:0-11652 GCA_030264735.1 Gymnusa sp. GC000175 | reverse complement strand
TTTGCAACTAATCTAATCTGTATTTTATTCCAGAGCAAAATGCATAAATTTTAATTTTGAATCCCATTTAAAAAATAAACAATTGTGATACTTTTTCTAGTAATAAGGTGATTTTATATTATCTTACTTCCAGGAAATAATGAAAATTTTCGATGGCTTCAGTCAATCAAAAATTAATTTACCTAACATGCATGACAATGTGATTTGTCTTAATTTATATTAAAATGGAAACCGTAGAATTACTAATTAAATTGTATAATAACGCCTCATAGAAATAGAAATATTTTTTTTGCATAAAGCAACTCGATGACTAGGTTTACATAACTAATATATTTTGTATAATATACGAGAAAAAGACAGTCAAAAAATATTTTGCATCATGCTAAGACGAATGCAAGGGTTAAGATGAAATGATATAAAAATAAATGAAATGACATTGAGATAAATATTGAAACGTTTTAGCATTTCAATTTCTCGAGCCACAATAACGTGATGTTAACACGTTTCATTTCTTCAACACATTCGTAAACATATTTCCCCTGTGTTCTGTCGTTTCTTTGAACTAATGTCGAAGGAATTGACAAGTAACTTTAACTTGGCATAGAGAAGCAAGACGGTCGCAAGCGATACAAAATAAAAAATAAACTTTTTATATAAGGTAAACCGCTTCCTTATCTGTCTGTTATTGCACGAAAAAAAACAAAAATAATTTCATGTGGGCGAAACTTGTCACTCTGTGCTGTATTTTTAATTTTACTTTAGTAGTCCTGATGGTGCTAAATATTTCACGGCAGAGGTCTCCACCGACCGCGCAGCTTGGGCAAGATAAAGCTTGTCCGCTCTCCACAGAGATTAACCCACCACTTTAATTTGTATTGAATTAAACATCAACCCCTAACACATACATACGACGTCTCCTATCACCACTTCATCCGTCCTTTTTAAGATTGGTAAAGGGATTGCCCTCTTGAATGATTTGCAGTTATTTTTTACATACTAATTGTTTGGAGGTCATTGCATTATTTATCTTAATCAGATGTAGAGTTAAAAGTTAAAAAAAAATGATAATGTGGATACTTTATATGACATCCGCAATAAATTAAATGCGTCGTACTGAGCAATACATACATTATGATTACAATTTGGTCATGAATTGAAAAGTTTATAGCATTAATTATAGTGATGAAAACGGATATTTAATAAACATAATGATTTCGATTATCTGAAAGTAGTAAAGTATGTTGTTTATTTGAGTGTGAGAAGGATAAGAGTCGTGGTTTGTCGTGTCTGTGGTGGCAGTGCGACTTGGGACTGGGCAGGCAGGTTCATCAGTCCCAAGTGCAGATATCAGCTTGTATAGCATACCACGCACTTATAATAAATGCAGCTTTATAAATTGCACCTCAATAAATAAGTAACTTTATATTCCGAATACAATCAAGTATCCTACTTTACAGGCAGGCGAAACAATAAAATCACTAAAATATGATTGAGAAGTTCCTTTTTATTTTTGCACAAAACACGACTCGCCGTTAATAAATATCAGACAAGCACATGTTGGTATTCCGTTTCTCAAAAATGATGTGACACGAACCTTAAGTTATGCTAAATACTTTCATAAAGGTGCATCGCAAGTTATATGAATCTTAAGACAAATTTATACTTCAGAAACAGCCGCTGAACCGACTCGCTTCTGTAATGAAAACATGCACACTTTATGAATTCAGTAGTTTATTTTGCTACGAAAATTTTGCTCCTAATGAAATTATATCGCTAACTTAGTTGCTGACGATGTAAAACACAACGGCGTAACATCCTTATTTGCCTCAACAACCACCAAATCTATGGACAACGATTAGTGATCCGAAATGTGGAGGAGATGAAGGATGGTTGCGGTGAATTAAGAAGCTGTCAACACCGGCACGGGCTTGATCAGCTCTCATTGTCTAAGAGCACGAGAAAATGAGATATGAATGAACAAAATCTGCAAATAAAAGAGCTGTCAATTTTCCAAGATTTTTCATCATGCACCATCTGAGCATTGATGTTTCTATAATGAACAAAAACTGGTAATGATGAAGGACGTTCCATTCCGATAAGACTTGATTAACTGCAGATGGGATTTTAAACAGAAAACAACTCGAGACGAAGATTTCGCATTTCAAATCGTCTCTTTTATTTCCACCACTAGATGCAAATATTTATCTCTGAAATCTTAATGACGAATAACGAAATCTTGCATCGCATATTGTTTTACAACTTAATTGTTAAACCGCCCGATAATTGGCATGCACGTATACGTTTTATATAATAAGGAGTAACAAATCACGAGCTATACATAACTCGGATGTAACATATGCCGAGGCATTAATCAAGAAACAAATTTAATAAAATCTTGATATCGTATGTGATTTATAATTTATATCTTTAGACATAACAAACTATTAAAAAAAGCAAGAAATTCTATTCTTCAAGAAAACAACGTAATAATTTATGAATATAATAATAACTGAGGGCTTGACTGAGGTAAATGACATCCATATTTAATTTCTAAATCCGACCCACATTTTTTTTCTGGGGCTGCCAAACCAAGTAAAGTAAATCAGTCAACTCTGTATAAATACAGTTATAAATCACACGAGGTGGCACATATATTGGAGTCCGTGTGTCATTTAAAGACGGCATTACGAGCTCTATTCCTGGGCATATAGCTCATCGCCTCGTCACCTGTTCACATCTGGACACCCGACGACATATTGCAGAAAGTGTCGCTGTCGCACTGATATGCGTCTTAACACATGTTTACCACACACAACCTCTAATATTCCTTCTTTTTACATTGATCTTTCATAACCCATCATATACTCAACCAGCTCTAACCCAGATTCCACTCATATTTTACGATAAATGCATTTTTCCAGATTGTAAACTTTATTAAGTTACTACTTCCAACTCCCAACTCCGTTCTTCAAACTAAATGTTTTAGGTTTAGAAAATATTTACACACATCAATTTTATCTTATACTATTCCGTTTTATACATAATCTTTTATATAAATAAAATATTAAAGTTTAATGAGAAAATACCGAACTGGTTATCATATCGAGGGGCATGTAAATTGTCTAAATGACCTGACATTAAGACATTTTAAATATGGTCACACGAAATATTTAAATATTCCAATACTTTAAAATATTAATCAATAAAATTAAAATTAATATTTTAAAAAATTTATAGAAAATTAATTACCCAAACTTAAAATAAAATATTAATTTGGTCCTTGAATATATTTATAAAAAATGTTTTATGCATAGAACGCTAATTTAAAATTTTAATTATATGTTGTCCAAAAATTATTAATTTTTTTGTGTTTTTATATACTTTGTTGCATAATAATTTTAACAAATAATTATTACGAAAACTTTATTTTATTTAACAAAATTAAAAAATTTTAGGCTCAGGAAATAATTGGATAAAGTATATTATGCACAGTGGCCTCTTAGATAAAAGTTTATATGCAGGGTGTCCCAACTAAAATTTGATCATATTATCTTAGTTAATGTTAAGATATCAAGAAATTGCTAAAACACGTCAATTTTGGTTTCGAAAGGGACAATTTTTAGGCATAGTTTCAACCCCCCAGCAGCCATGCCCCCAAATATTTTAAATAAAAAAGTAGTCAAGTGGCATATCAAATTAAAGCTCATTGTATCTTCTACATAGATATGCTTTTTTTCTAATTTACGTTAAGGTTTTCTTCTTCTAGTCTTTGACGGGAATGTAATGGGTGATGACAACGAGGCCGAACCCAAATGACAATCAATGGATAACCAACGAGTCTCTGACGAACAAGGCTCTGCCGGAATAAGCAGACCACCTCTTGCTGGCCAAAATCTTCGGGTGGATAAGCTAACAAAAGGAAGGGCACTCACTTGTCTTAGGGGTGAGAAATCACCCTTTAGGGCGGATGAACCAAGAAATGCCGTTGACCGCATGTGGATGCAGAAGGCAAGGGGAAACCAATGCATTAAAGACCGAAATGTGTCCTTAGTATAATCATCATAACATGACAATGCTGAAAACTAGATATTCCGGAGTAAAAAGTTCCACAATCAGATCTCCGGGAGGAACGGTGGCCAGTAAGTTAATGAAAATACCAACAAGAAATATGAAGACAGAAACATGGAACGCAAAAAATCTGTTCACGCTAGGAAAATTGGATAATATGGAAATCGAAAGAAAAAGACTAAAGGTAGACATATTAGGAGTAAGTGTCGTTAGATGGTCAGGAAGCGGCAGTTGCCCAACACACAATATTACATTCTATTACTCAGAAAGCAAAGACACACGGAATCTATATAGAGTCGGCGTGATCTTAGGCAAAAATATGACCGGATCAGTTCTGAATTTTACACCATATTTAGACAGAGTTATATTGCTTCAATTGAAAACAACCACAGAAAATTTTAATATCGTACTAACATATGCACCAACAATAAACAAGAAATAAAACAAAGTGGAAGAGTTTTATGCAGAACTAGAGGATATCTTCAGAAGCATTAAGAGACAAGATAAAACCATAATAATGGGGGATTTTAACGCCAAAGTAGGCATTGGAAAGGTCGGTTCACACGTAGGAGGCTTGGAAGAAAGGAATGATAGAGGGCTCAATCGGCTGATCGAGTTTTGCCAGGATAAAGATCTTATAATAACAAACACCTTATTCAAATTACCGGATCGTAGACTGTACACCTGGAAATCCCCTGTGGGCACGTAAATTTTATTCAGAAACCAAATTGACTATATCCTCGTCAACAACCGCTATAAGAACTCAGTGAAAGATACAAAAACATGGCCCGAACCTTAACTCTAACTACAACCCAGTCGTAGCTAAACTTGATATAATAATGAAAAAGGTCCTCAAGGACCCTAAAATACAGCACACGGTACAACAAGAGATAAATAAAGGCATTAGAAACAGTAACATAATAAATGAAGACAGTATCAATGAAAAATGGAAACACATACAACCTAGTAGGAAGCAACAGCAAAAAGGCACCTAACAAACAAAATAATAAGAAAGAAACCATGGGTGACAATTGAAATCTTAGATCTCATGGAAGAAAGGAGGAAAAACAAGAACAACGTGACTGAATATAAGGCACTACATAAAACAGTACAGTAGAAAATCAAAGAAGCCAGGGAAAAGTATTTGGCTGTTCAGTGTGCGGAGATTGAATTACTTAAAAGGAAGTTTGACGGCTTGTACAAAAAATATAAAAGAAATGGCTGGATGCAAGAAAAACAATAAGCTCGGAAATATATTCCAAGAAGCAGATGGGCACATTATAACTGATGTGACAAACAAACTAAAGAGGTGGAATATCTCTTGAAGCTCTTTGATGACAAAAGACCACCAAAATCGGCCGTGGAAACAAACAATGTGTGCCTAAAAATACTAAGAACTGAACTAGAATATGCCTTAGATTCTCTGAAATCCGGTAAAGCTGTTGGCCTAGACCAAATACCTATACAGCTGATCAAGCTATTCGATGACGACGTACCAGATATTCTACCAAATCTCTTTAATACCATCTATGAAAAAAGAAAAATCCCTAAACAGTAGCTATATTCTACCTTTGTGTTGATTCAAAAGAAACCAAACCCAAAAGAATGCTTAGATTACAGAACTTATGCCCTTATGAGCCACACATTAAAGTTGTTCTTGAAGATCATCCTCAAAAGGATATACAAAAAACTAGAAGAAGACATAGGCTATACCCAGTTTGGATTCCGTAAAGGAGTAGGGACAAGAGAAGCATTGTTTGGGACTAACGTTCTGTTCAAACGTTGTCTAGACATAAATTAGTATGTGTTTACACTGATTTTAAAGAAGCATTCGATATACGTGAAATACGACAAATTACTTTATAATCTTCTCTGCAAAAATGTTGATTTTGATGACGTGAAAATAATCAGTAACCTATATTGGGACCAACGCGCTAATACAATAATTGATAATCAACCAATGGATGAAAAAGAGATCCACCGAGGAGTAAGGCAAGGCTGCATTCTGTCGCCACTGCTATTAAACCCGTATAGCGAGGCTATTTTTAGGGATATCTAAGAAGAAGAAGCAAGAGAATTGGTCCTAAATGGAGAAATTATTAATAAACATTTATTTTAACATTCATTCTTTTAAATCATCATTTTTAGGCTTTCCATAACTACAATTACCACACAAAAAGATATAATGTATAAAAACGGCTATTAACAAATAGCAGCCGAGTACATGAAACCAATCTCTATAAAATAAATTTAATATTTTAAATCTTGTATGATTATCAAAGGTCTTTTTGTTTGCATAGATTGGGTATGCTAATGACACCGTCTTACTTACCGAGTTATCTTCGACTAAGAGATATACAACATCTTCTAACAAAATTAATGATCGATGTAAAGAATATGGCCTAAAAATAAATCTTAATGAAACAAAGCTAATGATAGTCACAAAATCTCCACCCAATCCAAATCAAATAAATTTGACAGTTGAGAACACGAATATAGAAAATGTGCATACATATTGAGAACTAACACTACCAATGGTGGCAGCACTTTCGCTCAAACAGCTGACCTTGAAAGAGTACTAGTCAACTTGTCAACTTGGCGAGCATAGGATATTACCCAAGACTTTCAAGAATAATAATTTAAAAGAGATCCCTTTGGTGTAAAACAGGTTCTTGTTTTGTTATATTTTTAATTATTTATTAATATAAACACAATACAACAAATTGTGCAATGAACACAGTGAGTGACAGGTACTCTTTCGTGCAGTTTAGTTTTCAACACTAGATAGCGTATCAGATTTTGTTAGTTCTCAATAGATATTTAGGAACCTGGATAGATCAAGTGGGGTACCTAAAAAAGAAATAAGAACGAGAATAGAAGTAGCCAGAACAACATTTGTAAAAATGAAAAAGTTATTCACTATTCGAGATATAGTAGTCTTAGGACTACGATACTGCGCTTTTACGTGTTTTTCACACTGCTGTATGGAGTAGACGTATGTAGTAGACCTTAAAGAAAAATCACATGAACATATTGCAAGCATTTGAAATGTGGTGCTACCGAAGAATGTGGCATATCCCCTGGACAGACAAAGTTACTAATGAAGAAGTCCTAAATAAAAAACAGAAGAACTGCAAAATTTTAAATACCATAAAAAGAAGAAAGCTCCAATACATAGACTACATAAAAAGGGGACCTAAATACACCCTTCTACAACTGATAGTGCAAAGGAAAATTAATGGAAAGAAGAGCATAGGTAGACGCCGCGTGTCCTGGCTTAAAAACTCGAGAGACTGGTTTGGTTGCAGCAACATCCAACAATTTCAAGCTGCTGTCAATAAGGCTCGAACTGCTGTGATGATAGCGAAACTCCGATAGGAGCTGCACTATGAAAAGAAGTCTTTGACGACCCAACTCCGACCCCGGAGGCAGCTTCTTTATCTGAACCATAGACATATGCTCTTACAGAGTGCTATTGTTACTTTTATCTCTCTTACTCTCTCTCCTCACTCCTTACTTTCCTTTGTAATAAAACCTCAGACTTAACCTAGTATAGCGGAGTAATAGGACCCTTTATATTTACACGAATAAAAAGCTAGTCGGAACTAGCAGGAAAACCTTACCCACAATAGAAACTACTAGGATTTTTGAAAATTTAACTTTTTATTTTTTTTATAACAAGGGATAACTACTATGACTTGGAATTAGAAAATTGATTGCTTAAATTTATTTTCAGCTAAAGATGAACTGCTAATGGGCTAAAGTTCAACCGCCTGCTACGAGTCTAATAAAGCATAAGTTTTCCCAAAATTGCAAATAAATTTATAGCACTTCTTGCTTTAAAAGATAAATTTTATCCTCGATGTTATTCCTCGATTGTTAATATTTTTAAATAAGATCTGAAAATTGTTTTTAGATTGTTTTTATGTAGAACAATTATGTCCTTATAGTTCTGTACACAGGATGGTCCAAATTGAGAATGTGCTCATTTAGAAATTTTTAATATTCCAAACAGTTTAGAAATTATTTCAAAACAACTGAAAATTGCGATATTCTAAAAAGTCAAATTTCTCCGTAATTATAAAAAATAAAAAAAAAGTTTCAAATAAAATTTACTTGATTTAATGAAAAACTTAAAACTTCTGTCAAAATAAAATTAAAGATGGCGGTTACCTAGATATTAGTAGCAACTTTCTCATATAGACTTCATATTTGATTTTTACACAATTAAACATTTTTTTTCTCTTTTCAACCTTGTATAAAAACGTATGCCTGAATAAAAATAATAAATAAAACAGTATTTATTGTTACACGACTAACTGTCATATTGCGTTAGAGTACGAATAAATAATTAGTATTTGTGCATTGTATTATAACGTTGTAATAATTATTTTATAATATATTTCGAATTACCAATTTTCCAATAAATGAATCATATGATACACATAAAGTGTGCAAAAATTCCCGGCTTACTGCTCAAATATACCTTACCAACTTTCCAGAAAGAAAACTACTGTACATTAAAATATTTAGAAAATCAAATTTACCTATGCAACAGTATTTGTGCTTAAAAAAAACCTAAATAAAGGCAGTTGAAGATAAGGAATTAGCATTGGTTTGCGTGGCAGCCAATCTGATATATTTAAATCGAGAAATATAAACTCAAGTTAACAGATCTAAGGCTAAAGCATTAAAATTTAAAAAAAGCACACCTATAAGTTACACATTGCCCAAACTTTACGACCAAATGATAATATCAGTATTTAGACTTTCGCGACTGAGGTCGATGTAAGTTTTCTTACTTTCGGGTTTAAGTCGCGTATTTTTATTGGTTTTTCCCAACGTTTCGCTCGCCATTGCAAGGAGCATTCTCAAGGCGGAAAAGTCCGATGACTGAAGACCTTGTTCGAGTGTGTATGCCTATGCCTATATAGGACGAAAAGAATTAGTGGGGATGGGAATTTAATGATGAAAACAAATATTTCCAGGTATTGGAGATTTCAAAACCAAGCTCGCGATTTAAGTTGGGAGGATTATTATGAATCCAAATAGCTTCGCAAACTTTACGCTTTTTATAATGAGAAAAAAATACGCGACTTAAACCCGATATGGTGTTACCTTACAGAGGATCAAAATGACCCCAGGTGGACTAAAAAACAAAAACTTTTTATTTATAACTTTATAAAATATTTTTTTTCCATCTGGGCATATCCTCTATTATGTAAATCATAATTATTGGATAATATTTTTGCAAACTTATTTTTTTAAATAATATTAAATGAAACGTACAGTACTCAAACCTATTAAGCTTAAAATTAATCGACATGAAATAAAAAAATATCATAATTAAACCTGAAAAAGATGAGAATGTCTTAACGTAATATGTAATTACGTATGAAAAATATATATTTTTAATAACTGTATGCGAAAATTAATTTTTTTTTATTTTTAAATTTTTTGGTTGTTAAGTTATTTTCTACTATATAATATTTTCTATTATAAAAATGTCCAAACCAAAATTCAAACCATGTAACGTATTATACAATAAAAAGCAAAAACGTAAGTAATATTTATAAAAAACTTATTTTTTTATGACTTGATTTTTTTTTGCTGAAAATCTTATTTTGTCTTGTTATATAATAGAAAGATTTGTAGGTTATTAAAATGGATTTGAAAGCTATTATGTGTAACTTTTAGGGTTCACAAAGAAAAAGGTTGGGATGTGCTAAGGTCTAGGGCTGATTCAATGAGACCTGACGTTTTCCTTTAGGGATTTCTGAAATTAGCCTTGAGAAATCAGTAGTTGTTTGCAAATCTACATTCTAGTTATAGAAGCTAAATTAAACAATTTATTTATAAAATTATTAAAAATATATGTCTTTTATTCTTTTGAATAAATTGTCTTTATTTAAAAAATATTTGAAATTTTTTTTAATTTATAATTACCATAAAAAAGAAAAATGAAAGTTAAATTTTGATTCTTAATACAGATATTAATTATGTAAAACTGAAAGTGTAAAGGACCGTACTAAAAAAATTTTTAAATCTTCTTCCACTGTGCTTCTCTCTGTTATAACACTTATAACGCGTATTAGCATAGCGTCTACTTTCGTGTTATGCGTTTTGTGCATGTTCCTACACGAAAATAAGAAATCTACACATTGACCTAGGTCAAGAATCAGAAATTTGTTATCCACCCGCAAATACCATCAGTGTTAGTCCGTGGCGTAACGCACACTCTGAAATACCATCAAGAAAATTGTAGCTTTAGATTTGCGCTTAAAAGGTGTATTTTTGTCATAACCCGTCGAAAATTTTCATTTTCCACCACAATGCCCTAAATATGAGATATAAGAGGTAAGTCATTAAAAACTAAAAAATACATTAAAAAAAGGAAAAGTATTATAATACTCTTCTTTTATTTATTAACTGTATTATTTTATTAACTTTAAAAATAAAATTTCTTTAATAAGGCAAGCATATATAAAAGGTGTTAGTGTCTTTTGCCTTTTTTGTTTTTGGAGGTTTTTTATAAAATTTGAGCAAAGAGTTTAAGGATTTACTACTTACAGAAGGGGGGAGAATTTTACGCCACGTCAAGATATTTTTTTAAGTAAAAAATTAAAAGTTGGTTAAACCAGGACTTTACCTATAACTTTATCTTCATCATTTTTATTTTCTTTCTCGTATTCTATAGTTTATTTTTCCCAATTTAGATCTAAAATTTCTTATATGGTTGATTGTCTTACAACCTTTTAATACGGCATTGTGGTTGTTGCTATATTGCATTGCTTGGTCTTCGTTTTCTTAATGTAGGACTGTATATACTACTTAATACCCGCATTTCTGCTGTTCAAAGGCTATATGATTATACTCTTTGTTTAAGGGTTTTATTGACTATAATCTGTGATATCGTGTTAGTGTTCTTTTTATATTATGTACCTTATCCGGTCTCCCTGACATTGGCGATCACTTTAGCGAAAGCTTGCCTATCTGCTGGTCTGGAGGGTTGCTCCGCGCTTTGAATTTCGGTCCATTCTTAAATGGTTTTTCGCCATGAAATTTGCTTTTGGCCGATACCACGTCGGCCTTCGATTTTTACCTTTACTATGAGATGAAGTAGTTGGTATTTCTCCTATCTCAAGATGTGCCCGAGATGGTCTTTCTGCATTTGATGTTGGAGAACGGCTCACGATGTGCTTTTGCTCTTCGCAGCACTTTATTGTTGGTCACTTTGTCTACCCAAATTCATTGTGGCTATTTTGAGTGATTATGCCTCCATGTCGTATAATAGGATAGACCAAACATAGCATTTAACCATTCTTTGTCGTAACGCGAGCACATTCAATCTGGCATTTCACTTCTGTGTCCGGATACAAATATTTAAATTTTTTAATCCTGTCAATAGCTATATGAAGAGGGGCTCCTTCATAAGTTTGGCGGTTTAATACCATAAGTCTTGTTTTGAATATACAGGGTGTATCAGTTTTAACATTGAAAATTTTAACACAATATTCTCCTTAACATTCTGAGTTAAAAACACAATGCATATATGCCTCTTACTCGCTTCCTAACAAAGATACA
>JARJDX010060321.1:0-14006 GCA_030264735.1 Gymnusa sp. GC000175 | reverse complement strand
ATTCTTTTTATCCTCATCATCATCAACTTTACGTGCAGGTGCACTTTCTTGACCATCACCTTCTTCTCTTTCTAATATTATACTAGAATTGCTTCCCGACTCACTATTAGGTGTTCTTCGGGATAACTCTTGATCTTCTAGTTCTCCATCGGCATCAGCGTCACTATAACTATCTTCACTGTCATAATCTGATGGATTTGTAGAAGACTTTTTGGTACTTTCTGATTCTATTGTTTCAACAGTTTCCTAAAAAGGAAATGAAATAGATATATTTATTAAAAAAGGTAAAATTTGCTTCTATTAGCCAAAAATGCTTATTATATTTATATTACTTGCAAAGGAAGTTCTGTGCTGGCACCCATATTGAAAGTTTATTAAGACCTACTTATTACAAGTAAATAATTGAAAATATATATTCTACAGTATATTTAATGAACTTATGACCTGATTTTTAAATGTAAAACTAGGTAATAAGAATTGGAAAGGAGTATGTTAATATTAAATTTTCCTTAACTTAACGTCTACTTACTTCTGTGTCTTTGTCGGTTTCATTTAGCTTATCGTCTGGTTTATTTGTTTTCGTCACATTATTTGTATTTTCTTCCATAATTTCTTAGTAATTGCAAATTATCGGCCAAACGGGCAAGATCCACTATTTTAGAGAGTATGTGTCAACGTACGTTCCACTCACTGAACCGTAATTTATTAATGAAATAGAAAGAGACGCCTCATAAACATACACCCATTTATTCCTTAAATGTCATTAATATTGAGGTTATGTTTAAAGCAGTGAACTCCAAAATGTTTAAAAACCACAGAATGAAGACAGCTAGTTTCTCCATGATTCATAGAAATCATTTGAACTACCAAACATTAAATTTTTTAAGAATATTTTTTTCTTCAAGCGTCTAAGTTACTTTTAGCAATACTTTTGTGTAATTTAATATTTAAATTAAATGCAGAAAACAAAATATTTTCTACATGGATTTTACTTTCATTTACTAAAACTATAAGAACCAGGAAAATTTTCGAAATTGAGATTTTTACGGAAATATCAGTTTACGACCTTCCTCATTCAGAAAAAGTCTTTCTCTGTCTGTGTGGAGTGTTTCCTCTCTAGCCTATAGCCCAGTCGTGTTAACTGTTAGTCATGGAAATTCATATTTAATTTTTAAACAAAAATTGGGAGATTCCAGTGATTTTAGGCTGCTATAAAAAAACCGGAAGTGGTAGAATATTTATTTATTTGGACTATGAATTTAAAAACTTATGTTTGAAATTCAAACTCTATTATAAAGATTATTAAACCAATAATACCAATCGGAAAGATCGGTTCTTTAATGCTTTCAAGATGTAAGATGGATATTTTAAAAGAGAAATTTTGAAGATCAATTGATAAATTTGAGATTTTTTTGAAATTATTACTGAGCGTGTTTAACTTATCCTTTCCGTAGAAAGAATTTAAAACTACTATCAATAAATGTAACGAAATTATATGGTTTTCAGAAAAACTAAATAATATGACACAAAAACGACAAAAACTTTTAAATGAAGTCTGCATAAGATATAGAATGGATCCGAAGATAAAATTGGCATTAAAAATAAAATCCAAAGCTCTTACAGGAAGGAACTAACGAAGGCAAAAATCGATGCAAATGATAACCATATAATTACTAATTAGCTCATATAATGCTCCTTCTGCCACGTGGAAATAAATTCATATCAGTTTGAGTCAATATGTGATAAATCTTGTTCTTATTTTAATGACTTTTTTGAAATTATCGCTGTCAAAATTCTAAAGTCAATTATTGTATCAAATATTGATCCATTTTCTTATATGTTTTCAAATGTAAATAATAATCTTGCTTTTAGATTTTGAGCAGTAACTAGTATTTTGCACGGGAGGTTATTGGCGGTCTGAAGGATACTAGGAGAATATACTTTTAATAATAACTGTATTGCCGAGGATGTTTCTCCGGATGCCTTGAACTAGCTACGTGTATTCCGATTTGCAAAAAGGGTAATAAAAATAACTACCGTCTGATATCTCTATTACCCATAATATCTAAGATCTCTGAGCAAATACTAAAGTATGAAATCACTAAATATTAGGAAGAAAATAATTTGTTTACAGTACATCAATGTGGTTTCAGGGAACGAAGGTCAACCACCCTAGCGCTGGGAGATTTAGTGGATGCCACACTAGGCTGCTTTTAGGTAGGTGAATACACTGAGACTTTTCTAGGTTTTACTAAAGCGTTCGATTGTGCCTGGTCCTGGCATACAATGTTGCTGCGTAATGGCATAAACTCTAGAATCATATTTTCATACCTAAGAAATAGAAAACGTGTGTTGCACCACGGTATTTTTTCCAGTGAGCTTCTGGTGAAAGATGTGAAGCTCAGGGATCCGTATTGAGTCCCCTGTTATTTTTTATCTACATAAATAAGTTGCCGGAATTTATAGCAGGTACAGCTGCCATTTAGTTCTCTGATGATAAGTACTTTAGTGGGTAAAAGTGCTGGAAGATGCACGGTTTAAAAGCGCTAGGATACAGGTAGGAACCATGGAATGATTTAGCCCTAATGCGAGTAAGGCAGTAAATATGTTGTTCATATAAAAGCTATGGAGCCAAGGACGGCGTCCTTTTCTCTCAATACCAAGTTTCTTGGAATCATGTCGATGAACGGTTGTACTGGGATATTCACGGGGATGCTGTAACGAAGAAGCTTAATAGTGGGGTTTACCTACTGAGATATCTATCCAAATTCGTGTTGGTTCCTGTACTTCCTTGTTTTCCACTCACATTTGTCATATGGTTTGCTTGTTTTGGGTCACTCCCAAGATATGGTCTATTCTATATGGAGTACATGCGGTACTAACTACCCATATATCTACATTCTAAACATCAGGTTAAGTAAATCTAAAAACGGTATTGGTTATTTTGGTATAATTTTTTTTTTACTTGTTGTACTTGTTTTAGAGATATTGAAAAAACTGAAAATTTGTATTTGGACAAAATTTTAAAAGAAATAAGTAAAAATGTGGGTAAGAGCTTCGGTTTTCTTGAGATTGAATTAAAATAGGCCACTATTTATAACCAGAACTGGCGCTGTGGAATGAATCAATGTCGAAATAAGAAGCTGAAATCGACGGTTACTGGATACATATATTGAAATTCGTTGGTAAATTTATTTCGTTTTTTTCGATTTTTGAAATAGTTTGAAAAATACTCTTTCGGGACACGAACCAAAGTTTTTAAATTTTTGGTGTAGCTTGTTAACCTCAACACTACAAAGGGTTTTTATTTTGACAAAGCGTCTGCGTGTTTTTAATATGCATTCTATTTTATTGGTTATTTAATTTGCAATGAAAATATAACGCCACGGATTTGAGTCCCGGCAGAGCAATTGTTTTTTTTTTAACATCTTAAATCGTCCATTCAGAAATTTAGATGCTGAAAAATACTAATGATTAATAAAGGTCTTTGTAATTCCCGTGCTTGCATGTAATATTAAAAAATGCATAAATATCGATTATTTTGTGTAAGGCGCCCAGACGGGCTATCGTTAACCGGCACGATCGTAATAAAACAATACAAACATGTAAAATGGGTTTATTCCAGAAACTCGCTTTATTTTTGGGCATTAGGAAAAAGGAAGTTAACGTCCTTGTCATAGGCTTAAATAATAGTGGAAAATCAACTGTGATAAACCATTTTAAAAATGATGAAGATAAAGTGTCTGAGATTGTGCCTACAGTTGGATTTAGTGTCGAAAAATTTCAAAGTATGTATAATTGCATGGAAATTAGTAATTATCTGTAAAAATATAACAAAATTCAAACAAGGATCTAATTTGTAAAACAGTATCCAGTTAACAAAAATACTGATTCTATCTAAATACGTTTCAAATTAATATTACATAATCTATAAAATAATAAAATATAATTGATCATTAAAAACAGATTTTGATCACGTGTTCAAAATTAACTGAACCATCTAAATTTTCACGAAAATCGTTTAGATTTGACATAATTTATTAAAATGTTAAGGCAAAATCACCCAAATTTAATAAGATTTAATGCAATTTTACCAAAAAATCGACTAAACCTAAAAGAAAATTGCTTAAATTAGACCAACATCATATAATTTATGACAAAAATTGCTAAAATCTGATCGAAATTATCGCAAGTTTACCCAAAATCGTTTAAATTATGATGGAAATCTATCAAACAAATTTTAATCAAAGTTTATCTATATTTTGACAAAAATTACTAAACCCTGACTAAAATTATTACTATTTATTACAAATTCGGACAAAACAAGAAGAAGTGTTTAATGAATTAAGGAGAATGGATTAGATGTATGTGTATTAACAGAAACAAAGAAAAAAGGGAAAAGAAATGAAATCGACTATATCAATTTTTACAGCGGAGATCCAAAAAAACAGTAAAGCTAAATGAAAAGTATCTTTAGCAATAAAGAAAAATTTAAAAAACAACATAAAAAGTTGGGAAGAAGTGGACAAACAAATAATTACAATAGAATTACAAAAGAATAAACACTTCTTAGTAATCGCCGATCAACAAGCAAAATAGGTATTTTACACCAAGATATACGAATTAGTTTTGGGAATTAAATATAGAATGGAAATATGGATTCTGGGAGACCTAAACGCTAGAGACGGAATAGAAATAAATAACCCGGTAGGAGGAAGTATAATGAAAATGAAGATAATTTACTGGGGCTATGTCGAAGTTTATCATTAAGAACAATGAACGGATTTTTTCCCCATAAACAGATTCATAAATATACTTGGGTACAGCCGACCAAAGGACAAAGATCTATAATAGATTATTTTATAAAAAAAACAGAAATTCGAACTAAAAGCTTCAGACGTGAGTATACACATTGGAGTAGAAAGTGGAACAGACCACCATTTAGTACTAGCCAAGATCATAGTTATTATAAAAAGGGTAAGCTTGCTAAAAATAATGTGACGAGCCAGGAAGCAGAAAATATAAACAGACGCAAACAGACAGATAATATAAGTAAGTTACTTGAGACTGAAAAGTGGATGCAATGCTACATTGACAAAGATAAAGAAAAAAGAAGTAAGGGATTGGTGGTCAGAAGAACTGGCCTGGCTCATTTTGGGAGAACTAGGTCACCACAAATATATAGACAATGGAACGGGAGAGTTAAGAAAAAAGACTAGAAAGAAGCATGGAAAATGAAAGGTGAGAAAACAGATAAATGTCTAGGCGGAACAAAGGTTGCACAAGACTAGAAGACAATAAGAAACATGAGAAAAGAAGGACAACATAAAACTAACCTAAACCTTATAATCATGAAAGAATGGGAAAAATATTATAAAACGCAGCTAACAGAAGGTTTCAAAACAGAAAAAGTATACAAAGAGAACATCACTGAGTAACAAGTAGCGGATGTAACAGTAAAATAAATAAAAACTGCTCCAAAGGTAATGAAATATGGGAAATGCACAAGTCGGGAAATATATTGAACTTGAAAAACATGGAGCAGATATAATTCTCGGGAATTTGACCGAAATCTTTAATAAATGTCTAGTAGATGGAGACGTTCCAGCGGAGTGGTGCCCAACATAACTAAATTGAATCCACAGAAAAGGAAGTAAAAACACTGTGAGAATTACAGAGGGTTGAAGTTTTAGTTACTCTGTGGGTTGAGCAATTGAGCGTAACAAGTGCAATAGGAAGTTTGTATGGCAGAATAACTAAAAAGTGAATAGAAGAACAATGTAAAATGTGGTCGAACAAAGCGGATTGCGGGCGAACAGACCATCGCAGTAATGCAGATTTAGTATAAAAATATATAAATTAAAACAACTTACCTTCAGCATGCTTTCTTTTTATATGCACATTTACCGACCAACATAAGTAAAAATTATTTTAAAGTTATTAAACCAATATTTATAATCCGAATCGAATTAAACGTGTACATTGGCCGAGAAATTTAAATTATTTTCGAAAACTTTCTGACACATATTTTTATTTCATTGGTGGTAGCGCAGTGGCTTACTAGAGACGTTGAGGATGGTCATGACATCGGAGTCAACCATTATGTATGCAACATACGATTAGTAGGGTGTGGGCTCTTTTCGGGCCACACTCACCAAAAATTCAAAAATCAAGAAGAATGTATATTAAAAATTTAATACGTGACAATTCTACCGGGTATGTTAGCTACTCAACGTGTTGTAAATAGCTAGGTCTTAACCTTTATAAATGTAAATTTTGTACTTCATACTAATGAAATTTAATTTGCAGATCAAAACCTAGCCTTCACTGCCTTCGACATGTCCGGCCATGGAAGATATAGAGACCTATGGGAACATTATTACAAAGATTGTCATGGTATAATCTTCGTAATTGATAGTAGCGATCGACTTCGATTAGTTGTCGTCAAAGACGAGCTCGACATCCTTTTGCAACATCCAGAAATCTGCAACCGAAAAATTCCAATCCTCTTTTTTGCAAATAAAATGGATTGCAAAGATGCGCTGAGTAGTGTGAAGATTGCCGCAGGTTTGGGCATGGATAAAATTATGGATAAACCTTGGCACATCTCCGGAAGCAACGCATTAACAGGAGAAGGACTGCAGGAGGGTGTTGAATGGTTAACGCAACAAATAAGAGAATTTATTGTCAATAAAAACTAATTAATACAAGACTTTTATACAATGGTTAAAGTGCCTATATAAAAATATTTTTTTAACAAGTAAGATCTTCAATATATTACAGGGTAATATAGTTATAGTAACAAAATAATTGTGTAAGTAGTACCACTTATATAGCAGTAATTATTCAACGGAATAATTTATTTAGCATAAAGAAACCAATATTCAATATAACAATAACACAATTATTTAAGAACTGTTACATTGTGTTTATTATATGAAACCAAACCAGGCTAGTGAGCACGAGCAACTTACAACTGCTGACCAGTTTAATTAAACTCTAATTTATATTTTGATATAAAATTTTAAATATTACAAATTTTGAGCAATATGAAAATTGTGTCCCTATTTGTGCTGTTTTACTTCTGCAGAGAAGTCCATCGTATTTTTAAAATAACGCCGTCAACTATTGGTTGGTCGATTTGACGTTCAACGTTGTTCAAATACACGCTAGTCTTCAAATTTTATAATCTTTTCAGGGTATATTTTAACCTAAGTTAAATTATTTTATATTCTGTAGTACACTAATTAATTTTAAAATAATTAAATTGTAGCCAAAAGTAAGTAAGAAATGTATGTAAATAAAATAAAAGTGCTTTTAAAACTATAATGTAGTTTGAAATAGTTACAAAAGACTAAAAATATGTTAGTTAATTGTGTTAGTGTTTTTTTTTCTCTCCCCAAGGATTGATTTTTTTTTGCATCTCAAAATACTGCAACTGTGCGCTTATTGTCACGAAAAGTGGTTTATCTAAAGAGATACAAGTCTTCTATTAACCTTAGTAATCTGTCCTCATGATATTGAATACTCATTTGTCATGTTAAGTCCTTGTCTTCATTGTTGCCTCTACAATGAAGGCCTCATCCTTATTTGTGATGAAGTGTGCAGTGTCCGGTTATTCTCGTTGCTAATCTCATATTATTTGTACCCAGTTTCGGTAGATCATATGTAATGTTATAAGTTATGCTGTTCATTATTGTCTTAGAGCTCCCGTTTTTTGTCCGAGAAACTCTGGTGGTTTATTTTAATCCGCTTAGTTATTCTCTATGTTTACTCCCTCTATCCAGCTTCTACTTGGTCTTTCTTGTTCCCGTTTTCCTATGGGTTGCCATTTCAGTTTTTGTTTGGGTAGGCGTTTTAGCCTCATCCCTTGTATAAGGCCATACCATATGAGCTGTCTCGTTCTCGATATTGGGCGCAAGACGCTAAATATTTCTCCGATTTTTACATACGGTATTCTTTCCATTCCTGATTTCCCTGCTGCTCGCCTTCAAAAGTCCACCTCAGTAGCATTTAGTAGTTTTTTACCGATTGACTCCATCTGTCATATATCACTTCTGTACAAAATGATGCTTTTTACACATTTGTGATATAAATAAGATTTTTATTCCACACGATGTCATTAACTGCGGAAATAGCTTTTAGTCCTTGCATATTTCGTTGCTTGAATTCTGCATCGAGGGCCGGATTTACGTATAAGCAATTCAAATGCCACTGATTCGGGGGCCATCAGTGGCATTTCTAGCTACTTTTTGGTCACGAATACCATAACGACGATATAATCCACCAATTTTCCACCGTCAAAAGTAGAACAAAAATGTTATGATTTTAATGTGAATAAATGCATTTAAATCGTATTTTATTGTATTATTTTATACAAAGATGGATTTCTCATAATTAAACCTTTTTTTAAGAAAGGGGACTGTAGGCCCAAAACTATTTTATATTTAGGGGCCCCGAAATATCTGAATCAGCACTGTTTCGCGAGCCAAATTAGATTAAATCCGCCGATAAAACGGTAGCTGTATGGGGTGCTATTATATGTAGAGTTTAGCTTTCCAGTAATCTACTTTGTCGGTACTGAAATACCTGTGGCAAACCTGTCGCTGATATACGAAATTTTAAAGCATCATAAAGTTCTTTTGATGCCATATCCAAATCTGGGAATCCCCATTTTTATTGTTACAAAGTTTAATAAACCCTACAAATTATCGGTTGGTGAACACAATCAAATGTAATACAAATATGTACCATAAAATTTGAACTTGGTCTATCAGCCAATCATATTTTGGCACCTGTTTTTTGTTGTGCTTTTCCGAATTTTGAAATGGTAAGTAATTTTAATGCAATTTAAAATATAAATTTTTTACTTACCTGCGTATTATAGGTTTTACGAAAAAATAAAAGGATTAAAATATTTCTTTCTTTAATAATTTTAAGCATAACAATAACTTCCTTTAAATAAAAAAATATTTACATTTATTTTAAAGTTTAGGATAAATTAATTTCCCAAGGTTTTTTTATCCTTATTTTGTCATGGGATTGATGCATATAATTTATAGGTTGAATTTCAAAAACAGGAACACTTGTCTGGTGCAATACTGTATGATTGACACTGGGTGGTACTAGTAATACATTTTCATTTGAAGGAGCAACCACACTATTCTGTGCAGTTACAGGATTTAAAATTGTTGAGTGTTGATAAATAATTGATGTATGATTCTGTCTTGGTGTTACAAACCTGGCATAAAAATTTTGGATAGGTGTACATGTTGCAACAGTTGCATTAGTACTTGAAATTGATGTTGCATCATTCGGTATTGAAATTGGAATTAATGAGATATTTGGAACTGAAGAATGCGACGTTACTTTTGTGGTGATTTTAAAATCAGGATGTACACTATTTAGGAGCATAACATTTGGATCTGAGGCCATTGTTTTGCTAATAACTATTTCTTCAACTATAATTTTTTCACCATTTTTTTCAGTTTGTTCCAAAAATAATTTAGTTTTTTTCATTGGTGGCTCCTCTGCATCTCTGGTGTCTAATATTACTTTGAAACTTGTAGAGTTTTGAGGATTTTTTGAATGTTCTTCTTCAACTTCATCATCATCAATTACAATTATGGTTTCATTAATACAAGTATCAATAGGTGTTTGGAATAGGTTGTCATTATTTTTGGAATTTTCAAGAATATTGTTTTCTATTAAATTAGGTTGTAACCATAAATCATTTGTTAAAGCTTGTTTATTTTCATTATAACTTTTATCGAATAATGAATTTGATTTGGTTGACAACATAAAATTCATTTCTGTTTCTTTGTCTTTACCTTGCAATTGATCATTTTCACATTCTATGTTATCATTAAAGTTATCCTTACTTTGTCCAAATAAATCAGGATACATTTTTAAAATCAATGGATCTTCTTCAGCTTTAACAAGTTCTACACATAGTGTTTTTGCTAAAGCTACTTTACATTCGCTATTTAGATGTGAATTTAGAGATATATTTACCCGTAATCTCATATTGCACAGGTTGCAAACTTTATGTATTTTCATATGCTGCTGTAGCCGAATTTTTTTCGGAAATAGCTTATTGCATAAATCACAAATAAAGACGTTGTCTGATTTCTGAACCACAACAAAACTCTTATCAATTCCGTTGGTTGGTGGTGGTAGTGATTGTAATTCGGAAGCATCATAAATTATGGGAAGAGTTTCATTACTATTTGTTAATGGTAATGTCAGATTTTTAATTACTGGGGTTAATTCTAAAGATGAAGTAAAAAGTTGTTTTTTAATAAGTGGACATTTTGGAAAACTCTCAGGTAAATCTAATTTTTTCATATTACAACTACTCCTTGGTGGTTTTGGTAATGACTCATCATATTGCATTAATTTCAGTATACTTCTTCTTGTAGGGTAAAATCGTTTTTTTAATTTTAATTTCGGTCTATTGATAACAATAGAATTTTGAATACATCTTTTTAATTTAATATATGGTAATAAGTTATGCTTAAAAATTTGAAGAGGGACTTTTAAATTTTGATATTGATTTAAAATTTTCCAGACAGAATTATGGATTTTTATATTTGTAGATTTGCAAATTCTATCTTTATCTAACGAATTCATATTTTCAAAACAATAATCTTTAGAAATAGTAACATCCATATTTTTGCAAATATTCATGAGTTCATTATCCAAATTGGAATTTTGATTTTCCATGTTTTTTATGAAATTAGAACTTGATTTTTTAGAATCAAGACTTGTGGCAAGTTCAGTTTTCTTGGACATTTCAACAGTCTTGGTAGGATTGACTTCTTTATTCTTCATGGTATCTGATATTACTTTGGAACTTGTAGAATTTTGAGGATTCTTTGGATGTTCTTCTTCGACTTGCCCAATTTGTAGATCATCATCAGAATCGTTTTCAATATCAATAAATTCATGTACCATAAAGGAAGATTTTAGAGAGCTTATGTCACAATCATTATGGATTTCTATATTTCTAGATTTGCAAATTATATCTCTATCTAAGGAATTATTATTTTCAACTGTGCTGGCTTTCTTTGTTTTGACTAATGTTTTATTTCGATCGTAAGTGCTAGTTTGTTCATTTGCAAAATTTTCAGAATCATTATGGATTTCTATATTTCTAGATTTGCAAATTATATCTTTATTTAAGGAATTATCATTTTCAACTGTGCTGGTTTTGTTTGCTTTCTTTGTTTTGACTAAAGTTTTATTTTGATCGGAACTGCTAGTTTGTTCATTTGAAAAATTTTCAAAAATACCAACGTTCATATTTTTGCAAATATTCATGACTTCTCTATCCAAATTAATATCAATTAATAAATTGGAATTTAAATTTTTTTCAGAATCAGTCTTAGCTTTCTTGGAATTGGATATTTCAACATTTTTGGTAGAACTAACCTGTGTATTATTCTTGGTACCTGATATTACTTTGGAAGGGTTTTGAGGATTCTTTGGATGTTCTTCTTCATCTTCCACTATTTGTATATCATCATCGGAATCGGTTTCAACACAAATGGAAGAGTTTGAAGAGTTTTCTTCCGAATCAGTTTTACTAACATCTGCATTACTCGCATCATCTGTAGTATAAACGAAAAGTTTTAAAATTTCTTGATTCAGCTGGACTAAAAAATGAACTGGTGGTATATCACATTTAAGTCCAGCTTTTTCCTAAAATGAATTTTTATAAGTGGATTCTTGACTAAAATTTTTAATGAAGTTACCTTTAATGCTTTATCGTTATTAAGCGACTTCGTACGAAATAAACACATTTCAAAAGTGAGTTTTAAACAATGTGGACATATTTTTTTGCTAATTACGTCATGTGTCCTTATCTGAAACAAATAAAAACTCTGTAATGAAAATATAGCTTTTTTAAGACATAAAAAAACTAAAAAAACTTCAATTTTCAAAATGCATTTATTTTTTAATTTGATTTAAATTAATTTCAAGAACTTCGTTGTCGTTTTTACTCTGAAAATTAGTACAAATGGTAAATACAATACATATATCAAAGTCGGTTACCCGACAATTGCGCTCCAACAAAACCGCCCCGACATAGGCGCCCCAACAATAAAATATAAAATTATTAAATTAAATGAGAAGAGATAAACTAAACTGTAGTTTATACTCTATTTAATTAATTGATAATATAATAGCTTAATTTGGCAAAGGTTATATAAACTAAAGAATAAAACATACTTTATTAAATAATTTATTGATTAAAAATTACAGTATAAATTATAATTATGTAATTCATTTATAAATTAAACGACAACCCACGCAATAATTTATAATGTAATTTCTATTGTAATTTTGCACTAATATTTTTATGCGTCTATTAAGCTGCACATATTTCTTTTTAGATGCTTCTGGTTCCCGATATCCTGTATGGAAACGAACATATTGTACTTCTATTTGATTCTACAGAATTATTCGTACGTGGCCAATCCCGGTTTACTCTATTAAACATATTCCACACGTTAATAGGAAACATTGGAGCTGATCTGCAGTTTCGCCTCATTCTTCCTTAGTAACTGTGTTCCCAATAATTTATAATTTTTTCCATTTCATCTGGATACCTCTCAGTTAAAGTTTTAAAAGCAATTTTGACATCATAAGAAGGTACGTAACTTAATGCATTTTTACGCCCAGTCGCAGATTATCGTTATCTTTATATTGTTCTGGTAAATTGAATTCTTAAAGCACTATTATCGATTAATCCATGTATCGTAAATACTTGGTAAGCCGAAATATATGCAAGACACAGTTTCAATAAAAACAGAAAATTTACATAATATTTACTTATTATTTAAATTTTATTGTTGAGGCGCATATGTCGGGGCACATTTGACGGGTCACCATCAAAGTCGTGTGATGACTATGCCTCCATTCACAGCCATCGCATTTTTTGGGGTGACTTTCAAACTTAATTATGTTAAATATATAGCGCAAAACTTTCGTTTCCACGTTACCACAATACTCTACCCAGGACTCGTCACTTTTCGCGACCTGGGAGGCATGGCGCAGATGCCTCAGTAGAATTATAGATGTCGAAGATTATATAGCCTACCTTGAAAAGCCACAATATCAGTGACTCCATAGTTTCTTCAAATTGTGCCACTTTGTCCTTTAGACTAAAAGCAGCTATGGATCTGTCTGAGGGTTCTCATTTCCGTTATTCGTAGACGTTCTTTTATTTTTTGTATATCTGCTCTGATCTCGTCTGCATATGACAAACCAGATCAGACGCAGGTTTTAAATATGCGCTCTTTGCTTTCTTTCTGCATGAATTTATATCTCCATATTACATCTCGAAGGCATCCAGCAATTATTGACGCTTTAATAAGGGTGTGGAGGAAAAGGAGCTTGCTCTACACATCCTCAACTCTGGCAAGATTCTGATTTCCTCTGGATGTCCTTATTATTAAATTAACTCCTCGCCCCTCCGGAAGAAACTCTGACCCATCGTCGAGACCTAGGCTTGCTGAAATAATGCACTGCAATGGTGTGCTCCCATCACTTGTACTTGTCTGACCGCAAAAATCTGATCGGTCGTGGCTCTGTTTGGTCAAAATCCCTACTGGCAGACTCCTAGTATCCCTTCTGCATAATTGGTCAGTCAGCTATGCAGAACAAATTGGGAATTAACTTTACCTAGTGGTGACGCTGCGATAAATCTGTCAATGGACACTTTAGTCGGTATCATTTAGTAATATTTACAGGTTAGAAGTAGAAGTAAAATTTAATAATTAAAATACTTATTTGTCATAAGAGTTCTTTTTGAATACAATGAATGTCTACCGACTCGAGTTAGATCACGATCTACCGCTAGACGGCGTCTCTTTTAAAGTTAATTCCCAATACCTTGTATCCTGCGTTTAGTACAGCTATACCTCCATAGTTAATGTTATATACCCTTTTTATATATATATATATATATATATATATATATATATATATATATATATATA
>JARJDX010060262.1:0-11808 GCA_030264735.1 Gymnusa sp. GC000175 | reverse complement strand
TCAAAATTAAATTTTAATTTGGTCAACTTTGTATTTTTATTTTAATGTTTTGGTACATATATTTAATTTTATGGAAGTTTTTCTTCAATATTGTAATTTTTATTATTTATATATTTAATATTTAATTTAATTATTTAGATTTGTCTGAAGATGATATGTAAAAAACGAAACTAGTTACAAATAAATATTTTATTTTACACTAAATGAGGAATTACTAATTTTGAATATTAATATTGAAATATAAAGCTCATAATGGATTTTAATATATATATAATTATTAAAGACTATTTAGTTGTAGATCAAATGGCTTCGACATTTTTAAATCTAATTAATCTAATCTAAATTAATAAAAATTTGCTGCCATCTAGCTTGAGCTATCGGAAACGTCTGTACAATCTTAAGAGACAATTGATTACATATTTTATTTAATTTTACTTGTTTTAACTCATTAAATTAAAAATTGGCTGAGTACGGACTCGGGGCGTATATTATTTATTAATGTAATTTAAAAAAAATCGTGCAAATAATAAACAAATTCGAACTAATTACGTAGTGTATTTACACCTACCGCTTGTGAATTGCGACGGTGAATGTACGTAACTGTGTGAGCCAATTGCGAGTGTTCCCGCAAAAACAAACCAATAGCGATATTTGTTTATACTTGTTCACTTGTTTAGAGCTCTTGTTTTGCAGGTGCAGGTTTACTCATTCATTTCTGTTCACTTATCTTTGAGGTGCATACAGCACACAAATCAAGTGTAAATCGATAAGTGATGATGAAACTAGATTAATATTGTTATTTAAAGAAAAAAGTTGTAAATTGAAAGAAAAGGTCGACAATAGTATTGTAAGTATTAAATATATTTTAATGATGAATTAATTTTATAAACAACCTGTGTCGGATGAAGTAAATTTAGATATGTTTTCATTAATTTTTCATAATTTACGTTCATATATAGCCTAAAGCTTTAAAACTGGATAATTTTATATTAAAAGAGAATAACATCAGTTTTTGCTAAAATTATTTTATCACGACAAAAAAAACTATTTTATGTTTAAGTATGTAAGTAATTTGCAGTTGTTGCTGTCTCCCTTCCCTCAACCGCATTTTCTACTTTTGTCGGTGCGTCTCCCGTCCATTGTTTTCATTTCATTGCCTCGTTTATTTCGTTAAGAGTATCTCCACGGCCTTCCTCTTTTCTGCTTTCTTGGAGCCTTGGAGAGCACCATTCTGTTACTTGGGCTATCCATTTACTTTGATCTGTTCTTCCAATATGGACACACCATATCAGTCGCTTTTTCTCGGTTAATCTTGGGCAACCTTCACACCAATCCGAATTTGAATTAATCAGAATCAGATTCGGGGTCTCCATGCTTTCACACCAGCTGAATCAAATCCAGTTAACCTGTTTCAAATCCTTCCATTTTTTCCTATCCTTCTCTCAGTTACTTTTAAAAGTTGGGTGAAATGGGTCCATGGGGATACGTAGCATACGACAGGATGGACTTTTTTCTTAGTGTTTACGTCGAGCGCCCAAGTTTCGTATACGTACAGCAGAAAACTAAGTAAATAACATCTGATGAAGCGAACTCGTAAGCTCCCAGCTTAGATCAAGTCTTGTAAAAAGTTGTTTATGGTTGTAAACTTTTTTCTTGCTTATTCAATTTTGGATAGAACCTCTTGCTTCGGATCACATTAAGAATTAACAGCCTTGGAGGTGTTCATGTGAAGTCCGAATCGTTCGGTATATTTACTATACAGGTCAGCTAGAACGACAATAATCTCTGCATATTTGACATCATTGGCAGAAACACCGATCGTAACTGACTTTTCATACCCTTCCATGATAAGAATGGCTCTTTCTTATCTGTGAGAGGTGCCCGATCCTCTGGAGTAACATATGTATCCTTTGTTGGCGTTCAGGGTGCCAAAAAAAGTAAAAGACATAGCGTACATTATTTAATAATAAAAAGTGTTTTTCCTGCTCTGTAAATTTACGAAGACGCCTTCCATCTAATCATTTTATTTTTTTAAGAAAATGTCTGAGTCTTCCTCGGTCGAGTCCGTGAGAACACCATCGAAGCGCAAGAGTGTTGTTGTCAGCACTCCGAAAAAGTACTCCCGAGTTTCACTTACAAGCGCCTTCTCGGATTTGCACGTAAGCAGTGTAAATTCGAGCACTAGTGCTGAAGAAAGTGACGAAACCATTATTGAGTCTCTTGAATACAATTCATCAGGTATAAGCGTAACACTATAAATTAATCCACTTTGTTCGATTACCCTTTAAAATTTTCAGACAATGAAGATACTTTAACCAATTTGCAAGCAAAAAGGCTTAGAAAACCACAATTGAAAGGAATGGAATATGAACTTTTTAAACCAAAACTAAAAACTAGTTTGTATGGAAGAATTCTTTATCATTATAAAGATATCGAGGTAATTATTTGTGTCCTTACTTTTATATAATATATAGGTTCTAAACATTGGAGTTACTTACACCCAACTTTAGTTCCATTGAGGTATTTGTTTTGTTTTTCCACATTTTTTTGTGACTATAACAATAATAATACATATAATAGTATATTATGCAACTAGTTTTATAAATGCCACTTTAGTCTCGAGTTTTATATTAATCACGAGCGAGTGTTTAATAAACGAGTGTCTAGAGAAGTTTATAAAATGCTGTACATACTATACTTTTTCTAGACAAAATAATCAAATAAAAAATGCAACTTCTTTAAAAAAACGTCGATTTTAACATAAAATACAAATTTAACGCGAAACTGACATACGTCAAACCACCAACTTGATTTGGTGCTAGATATGTAAAAAAAAAATTCAAGCCTTGTTTAATGAAACTTCGTACGCGATTATAGTGCCTAAAACACCCGAATCGGCACCGTATCTAATGAGTAAAATAATTGTTTTAGAATGTGGCCGATACATTGGTGGAGTTATACCAACAATCCCCTGATGAAGGAATGATATTAATACTACAATTAATAATCGATATATTGGGTTTTCAAAACTTTAAAATAGAACCTATTTACTCTCCAGTTAAAACTGATTTTGCAAAAATTGTAAATGATTTGGGAAAAATTCCAAAAAAGCAGCACAGGGTAACGTACATTTTGCATTCTCTTAATAAAATTATTTTAAAGTGAAATATCCTATGGCGCGCTAGCGCGAGTTGAATAATTAGATATAGTAGGGGAAAGAAAAGTGAAACGCGGAAAAGGGTTCTCTCTTTAGTGTTGTCACAATTCGCTTGATTTCACTTTTTTGTTTTTTGCTATACTTGCTTTGCTTCAACGCTTATGGTTAGTTTTTTCAATTCCCTATTTTAGCGCTTTCTAGTTTTTTTTATTATTATTTAATTATAATATTACATCTGATCGTACTAGACTAATCAGCAATTTTGTCTTAACCTAAATGTATATCTAATGTGGCTTCAAACTATGATATCAACTATTGTTGTTCCTTAAGACTTAACTGTTAACTTTTTGCACTTTCACTATTATCAGCACCAACCACTTTATTGAAGTTTTGCACTAGGTTCGAATTAATTTAATTCTCTTCAGTCTACTTTCGATGTAATGTTGGTCGAGTATCTGATGTTCACATGATTAGCTCTATGTTTTTGGAAAATTCTTTCTATTTCTTCTTTAAAAATATCATATTGAAATCTCGGTGTAAATCTGATCAATCAGTCTTCGACTTACGTGATTAATTCGTTAATTTTGACACACAAGGCAGAAATCTTAATTAAGAATAAATCGCATAATGTGAAAAGGAAAGTCGCAGATAGGGTTCAGGGTAGTTATAACATTTAAACATGTTATAAACAGTTACGAAACATGGTAAAGGAACGCCTCAACACTATTTTTTTTAATTGCGTTATAAATTTACGTAAGAAAAGGACTGTATTGCCATAATATCATGTTGCATTTACATCTACACTACAATATTTTAAGAAAATTGGTTTGAAATTTTTGTATGGTTTCTATATTAGTTGGTTTAGCATATACAAAAAGTAGGTTGCAACAATTGTATAACCACTTTTCCTGTTACCAATGATTTGGGATCAGCTGCTCAGGTTGATTCGATGGGAGTGGTTCGTTAGGTTAAGTATTTACAAGTATAAATATTCGGGCGCCTGCAAATTTAGACAAATACAAAAGAAACATGCAGTAGGTTAAAATGTGTTCCCTAATAAAAGTAATCAACATAGGTCTAATTCGTATATTGCAAGTAAAATTTTAAAGAAATTATTTAGATTAATAAATTAAAGTATTTGCTCTGCCTGTTTATTTTGTGGTGGTTGGTATAAAAATAGGTATGGATCTTTCCTTCTGGTCAAATTCGTGGTCATCTAGAACTCCTGGACACGTTATAATAACTTCACTACCTCCAATCAGGAAGATAATGGGACACTGTAATGACTTTAAGACTTCGAACCAGAAAATAGAAGCAAACCCTGGATAGACCTTGTCTTCTAGATTTCCAATCAGAAAGATAATAAAAACAATTCCTTGTTAGACCGTTGCTGGAGGATCCTCTCTAGTGTCCGGAGTTTCTTCACCAATGCTCCTCCTCTCTGAGGTGTCACCAGTGTTCATAAAAAATATACAAAAAATAATTAGATAAGCGAATCAGCTACAACAATAAATTAAATAATGCGTAAAAGCAGGAAAAAAACATTTAAACCGTATGTGAAGAAAACTATTTTACACCAAAAAAATTATGAATCTTTCCCACTATCAATATTAAACTTACAAGAAACTGCACAAGCAGCGACACTACACGAAATAAGAGAAGAGACATAAATTTATTACCTGTAATTACCAAACAAATTTACACTTAACCCGCTAACAGAAAAATTCTTAATGTAAAAACACGTCCCACAGGAATTTTATCAAAATGACGTCCGGAACACTTATAAATTAATAGTCAAATACATGCAAATACAAAATTAGATACTAAATAGATTCAGCAAAGGCTTTATTAATTACAGATAATAAAAAAAGTTTTGATAATATGGGATTTCACAAATACAGACATTTATTACCGTCTCATATCTAAGGGTATCACAACAAGGAGAAATTATTCATGCAGTTTCTCGCGAAAGAAAGCTCTCATTTCTTACGTGATGTGGGTCGGAATTTCTTCCCTTCCATATTTCAAACGCTGCGTTTAAAAAAGACCCGCGAAGATTTAAATATATTCATGGTAGAAAATGTTATTTCGCAGAGGTAAGTGAACCGAGAAATGTTGTTAAATATGCTGCACATCTCTATAAAATGAACATTTTTCTTCACAAAGTAAATTCCAATAACTATTTTAAGACAAAGCTCTTGATTTCAAAAATATGTCGCATTTTAAGTTAAGGATTTCATTCTTCTGGTCAACATCCAAAAATTCTTTTAATTTTATTGATATTTCTTCTATGTTTATTTCATCATTGAATGGGAATGACATGAATAATATTATATCCTCTATTTTAGAGAGAGACTGTTGATAATCGTCTAACTTCAAGATTGTAGCGCGTTGTCTCTGTCGCACGGTTTGTCTTGTTCGCTGTGTGAAACAGGCACCAGATGTGTGTACATATCAGACAAGACTGGCGTGCTACTTGGAATAGTTACGCGGTCGACCAGACGGTCGCGGTTGTTGCTTTGGCAACCACTGGTATATAGTGCTGGATATTTTTATTTGTAAAAACTATATTTACAGATTTTAACTTACTTAGTTTTATTTTCCATTTTTTGGTCGCTAAATTCATGAGTGGCATGTATCTACTTCTTCCACATTTACTTTCGTTGAAAGAAGCGTACATCAGCAAAAGTTCTGATTTTGACATTATCCATTTCTGGGATGCCATAGGTAAACAGGAGATACAAGATAGAGCCGAGCATGCTACTTTGTGGTACCTCTGCTTTGATTTGTTTAAGATCCGAGTATGCTTCTTCCTGTTTCACCCTAAAGAACCTCTCTGTTATGTATGATTTCAAAAGTTGTACATAATGTTTTGGGTGTATTTTCTCCAGTTTATTTATAAGTACTTTATGCTAGACTTTATGAAATGCTTAAGCAACGTCTAGGAAGTGCCAAGCATATTTATTTTTCTTCATAAACTTTATAAGATCTGTGATTCTAGGGATTGTGAATTACTTGGTGGTTTTTAATAAGTTTTTTCTATCCATAATTATTCTTTCGAGCAACAGCTTTTCAAACAGTTTAGAGATAACTGGTACTAGAGTTTGGCTTTATTTAACGGTTTTCCTGATTTAGAGGTCATATTGACTACCGCAGTTTTCCATACGCGTCAGTCTGAATGCTGCATTGATCAGATTTGTGAGTTTGTCAGTGGCTTTTTTAGAAAGTATTGCTCTTGTGATGAGGTCACCACCACAGGCTTATTTTTTAAGGGTTTACATTAGTTCTTATTAATTGACTACTTCTACGTAGGTTGTCTTCTTTTATTGGTTGAAAGATTTTTTTCTGCAAAGAGTCTTTGTCTTTTCGAATTGGCGGTATTTGGATTGTTTGTCTTTTTAAATTTATTATGGGCTTCCAAAGCTAGCTTCTGTTACTTTTTCATCTGTTAGTTTGCATATTATATATGTGCTTAGAGATTAATTATATATTTTATTAATTTCTCTTTTAAGTTGTGAGATTCTATTAAATATGTTCCTGTTTACAGGGTAGTGACTTGCCATTTTTTTTGCTGGCTTTTCATATTTCAGCGATTAATTCACGGTTTTTTTTTTGGAGTAATTAGAGCCGACTGTTGTTCTTTTAAACTGTGTGGTTTCAAACCGATTGCTGAATATTTACAGTTTTTTTCTGTTTTTGATCTAGTTTTTGGCCCCGCTTCTTAGTAACGTATTAACTTCTAACGCGTGAGATAATCACCCACTCATTTATATTTTTGTTTTAGGAATTTAAATGTGTTTTGTTAGGAAATTCTGCATTCTCAAAAAGCTTTTCCTGTCTAATTTTTGCATTTCTTAATCACTTGATTGTTGCTGCTAACAGGGAAAATATTTTGTATGATAAGACATTTTGCTTTAATATTCTCACATTTGTGAGTGTTATTGCAGGAAGCAATATACGAGTATTTAAAGTTACTGGTGTTTTATTAGGTAAGAAAATTAAATTAAAATTTAAAGATAAATTAAGCCAAAATTATTATTTTTTAGCCACTAAGCTATGCAGCGAACTCATACTAGTTATCAGAAAACTGCAAAGAGATGAAATTATATCAGACATATCATCAAACTCTGGTAGTTCAGGAGGTGCTGAAGATAGAAGGCGGCAAGGAAATTTAGATAAAATTGCGATTTTGCGAAATTTTGTAAATTTTTTATCATTTATTCATTTTGAAAATTGGTATGAAGTAAGTTTTATTTTTGAGAAAAAAGATTCAATCAGTTTTTTTAGTTGCATCGGTGATAAAGAACTACATCGATTCCGAAAAATGTGTGTCTATGAAATTAAAATTTGGATAGAATTAAACCCAAAAGAATTTATTAACGAAAAAACTTTAAAACTGCTAAAAATTTCAGTTGGTGACAGGGTAAAATAAATGTCTAATTATTTACCCTTTTTAAAAGATATTTTTAGGATGCTACAGTTCGTCAAACTGCAATTGAAACTTCCTTGGTGCTTGTAAACAATGACAAATATAAGCCAACTCTATTAAAATTATCAGCACATTTTGGAAGACTAGCTAAAGCAATTGAATACAGAGTTAGAGATTTCGATGTGAATGTGCGCATTGCAGCTACAAATTTTTTTACTGGTTGTGTGATCCAGTAAGTAAAAAGTACTTAGTTGTTTTATATTTAAATTAAAAATTTATATTTGTAGCTACAAAAGTGTGCTTACTAATGAAGTACGAATTTATATACTGCGAAGTATATATGTGGAAGATTTTTCATATTCTAAATCATGCGGATTGTTTTATGATGCATATTTAAAATTCGAAGATGATGTTGTTGCAATAAAAAATATTTTATCTGTTCATAATATTCTCGATGTAAGTAAATTTTAATAATTTATTACTTCTTGTTAAAATATTAATACTAAAAAAAATAGAATTTATTTGCAATGAGTATGGATTGATAATTTTATACAGAATTTTTGTTTGTATACATATAGTCATATAGGCTATGTATACTTTATACTTTAATATACTTTAAAAAACGTTCAACGCAATTTTATATTTATTATAATATATAGGCAACCGACTATACAAATTGTAATGTTGGTTTGCATCAGTTTCTGTGTAATGCAGTTATTATGCTAAAATCTAAAACTAAAAACTATAATTTTTTTTGTGTGTAGTTGGTTGCCAATGAATTATCCTAAATGCGTTGACACATTTTTATATTAGAGTATAAACAGGGTGGTCCAAATTAGGTAGCCTCTTATGGGTATCTTTCTTCTAATTAAAGATAGATACTTGGTTAAATAGTCAATGTTTTGTAGATTTCTGTGCTGACTTAAATTCTGCTGAGAAATTTTCAAAATTCCAAACAGTTTAGAAATTATTTCTAAATAAATCGCAACTTTCTAAAAATTCAAATTTCGCCGTATTTATACAAAAAAGTTTTATATGAAATTTACTTAATACATGAAGAAAACTTGAAACTGCTATCATAATAAAATTCAAGATGGTGGTTTCCGAGACATTAATACATAATTACTTTTTTATTTTAAATAAATGCCATATTTAATAATTGAAAAAAGTACGTGAAGGAGTTACGAATGCATTTAACAACGTTAATAGCAATACACTGCGACAAGTAACTCGCAGTGTAACAAAACGATGTCGATTATGTTCATCTAATAATGGCCAGCATTTTGAGCATTTAAATAATTTATTAGTATTTTAGTATTCAGTTATTATAATAATAATAATATAAGGTTCTTTTGTTTTGTTTCATAAATAATTTATACCTGCACTTGCTTCATGCCTTCTTAATTTAAAATTAAAACAATTAATATATCTCATAATTTTTACTTCATCATAAAGATAAAGTATTGTAATCGTGCAAAAAATGTTGAGATTTTAGTGGCAATGCACCTTTTAGGGTACCCTGAACAAGAATTGACCAAAATTAAAAAATGTCAGATATTACCACAAAAGTTTATATTTAGGCTTTTAACAAAAATTGGAAGAGCCCAGTTACTTTTGGCTGAAATCCACCAACCGAAAGTGGTAGTTTATTGGTGAGGTTTTTTGGTTTTTTGCAAATATTTGAAAAAACATAGGAGTAAATAAGTGTCTAGAATTAAATTTGAAACAAATTTTGTTATGATTTTTAAAAAAATCTACATTAAAATTTTTTTTTTATGATAAAGTCAGGTGGTTACCACATCAGATTTTTTACTCTAGCATAGGTTTTTATACATCTTTGAAAAAGAGAAAAAAGTTTATTAAATCTTGTAATAATTAATTATGGCGTCTATTCAAAATAAGAAAGTTGCTATTAATATCTCGAAAAGCGCCATATTTAATTTTATTTTGACAGCAGTTTTAAGTTTCCTTTATTGAATCCAGTAAATTTGATAAAAAACTTTTTTTGTATCTTTTATAATTACGAAGAAATTCGACTTTTTTAGAGAATGGCAAAAATTTTCGAAATCGAGATTTTTGCGAAAACATCCATTTATTCAGAAAAAGTTTTTGAAGTGGTGTCTGTCTGTCTGTGTCCCCTCTACATCCCAGGCGGCTAAACTGATCGGCCTTGAAATTCATTTTTAAGGTTTTGGTTAGGTTTTTCGGTTTTTTGCAAATATTTCAAAAACTATCAACTTTATGGAAAAAACATAAAAGTACAAAAGTGGTTAGAATTAAATTTGCAATAAATTTTTTTCCAACATATATTTCAGAATTTAACATTTTAAGAACTTATCCTTGTTAATATATCCTAAAGACGATATTTCGGAAACTTGGATAAAAAAAGTTCTTAAAAAAATTATTGAAAATGTTCAGTTTTCTCAAAAAGAACAAGGTGCGAATTTTCTTTTTCTTAGCAATTTAAAAACCAGCTGTGCCACAGCTTTTCTGAGCTTATGGTTAGATAGCTCCGTAAAAGTATATAAGTCTTGAGACGTTGTTGTAGGACCAACGGTACGGCGACCAGATACTTTTAAAATTTGGCGTCGCAACGCTATAACTCGAGAACCGCGCCATCTAGCGGAATGCGCAAAAACGGCATTCGATCGGGCTTAACTTTACTTTTTAGGTGTCCAAAAAAATTTCTTTTTTTGGGCCCTTTTTAGAGGTCCACGTCAGCTGAATCGCAGGACTTAGTTTTAGAAGCACGGAGATCTGCTTCTGTTATTGGGTCATGTCGGCGACATGTTGGTATGCCACTTTTGGTATTATAATCGGTAGCACTACGCTAATTATAACACTATTTATTAGTGCAATCATTAATTATTTAAATTAAAAAAATAAGGGTTGCCATTTATAATGCAACAAATGACTATCGCTATGCGCAAATGGTTAATGTTAAAAAAATTGCTTGTCGTAGAAATGTAGAAGAGTTATGGCGTTGGCCAGGTTTTGGTATCCACCCTGTATATTGGGGATTATAATTAAACAGAATTAGAAGTTGGGGATTTATAAAAAATATAAATGGTTACTGTGTCTATATCTGATGTAGAATTATCAATTTGTAGATTGACAAGAGTATTGGTTATTTAGTTGAAACCATGAGTAGCATCCGACCAGAAATTTTTGATTTTAAAACAATAATAATGCTACTATTGGAGGATTTAGATGGATTTAATAATGAAGATAAGCTTAGGCTAGCTGAAATTTTATATTATTCAGTCTCTATGTCGTTAAAAGGAGAATGTAACTTTAAACGCATTAAAAAAGTCGAAGGTAAAAAAATATTTTGAATTCTATATTTACCGTAAATCTAGTACCGCATGTTCCCAGCTACTAAATTTACGGAGCGTTCGTTAATTTAAAAAAAAATTAATTTTAATGAAATAATTTATAATACTCACAAGGGTAAGTTAATATTTTTTGTACTTTTTTTAATTAAATGCATTGTAAATTTATTATATTATGGATTATCCTAAAAAAGGAATTAAAAAATACCGAAAGCTTCACAAAATGAACTTAAAAGAGTTTTTATGTCAAGAAAAACAAGACTATGGCTAAAAGCTTAACAAATTTGCTAAGAGAACTACTGACTGCTTAATATCTTTATATGGTTTTGAGTTATTTATTCGCCGCCTTATCATCTTATAGTAGCATAATAAAAGTTCAACATTAGCCATTGTACCGCATAAAGTTGTGTTAAAATAACGATATCCATGGATACGGAAAAACCTTAACCGGCTGTTGGCATTTAAAATTTCACCGGTGTTTGGGCGAAAAGGGCTCATCATTTTGCGAACATAAGGTTTTTATGTCTTCTAGAACAAAAAATTCTGCTGATTTTAATGGTACAAAGAGTTTAAGTCTCAGATGAGTGTATATTATAAAATCAATTCATTAAAAATGAAGTATTTAAACTAAACCGCATTTGTTCCGATTTTTTAAAAGTACAGCAAATCGTCCTGTTATAACTTCTAATTCATGAAAAGCCATTTTTCCCAAACACCGGTGATATACAATTAGAGAATTATGTGCGCTACTAGCTGCAACGTTTTTTTCTGGGGGGTGAGGGGAAGAGGGGAGTGCAGAGAAAATCCTCATGAAGACTATCTCTGCTTGGTTCTAATGCGTATAAGTGGCGGACTCTTAACGTTTAAAACCACTGGTTCTTCCAGTATAT
>JARJDX010060241.1:0-15074 GCA_030264735.1 Gymnusa sp. GC000175 | reverse complement strand
TTATTTTTTTCTTCTGGAATATATCGTTACATGTAATTATTTGTAATAATTCTTCATGATTTATTCGCACGATTATATCTTAATACAGTTATCACTTGATAAAATGCGTTTTTACGTTGTACATTATTTATTATTAACGCCTATTTGGAAAGTACATCAATTGAGGAAATTGATATAAACCTAAACATTTTAAATTATCATCCTAACAATGCACTTTTAATATCAAATGTAATAATAAACAAGAATTTATAATCATTACTTTGGTTACATAAATTTATTTTTATGTTTATTAATTTTATTATCTGCCTTTCATATATTTATTACTTTACGTTAAAATAAAAATTTATAATCTACTGTGCATAGGTTTATCCAAATGAATAATAATCATCAATTATTAACCAAAAATTGTTCCTTTTAAACAAGGACAGTTATTTTAAATGGAAGTGAGGAGTAATTGATTAAATTATATTTTGTGACAAGTATAAACTTGATTTAGGTACCTCCTTCGCACCTTTGCCTAACCGTAGAAGAAAACAATAAATGGTCGTAAATTATATAGACTAAAACGGCCTCTCATCCTAACCTAACCTTAGGTAAAAAAATTCGTAAATTATATTGATTCAAATGGCTACTTAACCTAACCTAACATAACCTAACATAACCCAGCCTGAGAGAGTATAATTAATGACATTTTTGCTGTCTTTAATTATATTAATTGAAATAACTTAACTTAATTTATAATATTAGTGGGATAGATAAGTTTATTACATTCTTAAATATCTAAAACACAATATAAACCATGAAAATCTTACTACTTTGCTTACTTCCTTCACCATCCGTTCCCCCAAAACAACGCGCCATTCATAATAAAATTTACTGTTTCTTAACATAAAAATGATTATTGTTAGTTTCCTAATAAAGATAAACATAATCTGTCGTGGACTTTTTTGTAGGTCTACAATTTATCTCTATATTGATTTACCATAGCTGTTATGGTGTAGGCGGCGTATGCGTCTAGCTAAGTTGGCTACATTTTTTTTATAAAAATCCCCATAAGGGGTTAAAATTTGTAACTAGATAAAATCAATCAAACAATGTTTTTCTAATATTTATAAGAGTTGTTTGGTAGTTGTACGTTCTTCGAAGCACTCTACGTTACACTAATCACTAAATTCATGTAATAGATTACGCTTAGAACTTATTTGTAGGCACTGCACAGTCTCTGTACCAAATCGAACGGTTTCAATCTCTTTAGCCGAACAAGTCCATTGCTGTCGAGCAGTGTGAGTATCTCGACCTTTTCGTGGGTTGCTAGTCTTTTCTGGTGTTTACCTACAAACCTTTTGATTTCTTCTTTGAGCATAGGCACCTTTAAGTCTCGATGGATATCCTCGCTGCGGAACGTCTGGTTGACTTTAATGTTGAATTTCTTGGTGCATCCCTAGAGTTGGATACCGTAAGTCCACACAAGTTGTAGTATTTGCTTGTAGAGATACAATTCGTTGCCTATTGTCAACTCAGAGAATCGCCCGAGGAGCCAATGCATTCGTCTAAATTTGAAATTCATTTGTTCACGTTCATCTTAAGTCATACCTAGGTACTTTGCTTCGTTGGAATGTGGAATAATTTGATGATTGACTATTATGGGTGTATAGTCATATTTCTTATTAGTAAAGTTGACGTGAATCGACTTCACCTCGTTAAGTTTAATGCGCAATTTCTTTGCCCAGTTAGTGACGTTGTTAACAGCTGTTTAAAGTTAAGTTTTGGCTACTTGTGTGTCCTGGCCAGTAGCAGAGCGGTGTCGTCGGCAAATGTTGCCGTAACCACCCCGTCGCTCTGTGGGGTATCATTGGTGTACAGCAGGTAGAGAACCGGACCAAGAACGCTGATCTGTGGTACACCTGCAGAATTTATTTTCAGTTCTGAGTGTTCTTCACCATATTTGACTCTAAAATGTCGGTCAGAGATGTATGATTAAAGAATCTGACTCATTTGTTTTGGCAAGTGTTTCTCCAGCTTATATTCTAGGCCTTGGTGCTACACTCGGTTTAATGCTTGGGCCACGTCTGGGAATATTGTTGCGCATATATTTTTCTCTTCGAGGGATCTTTCAATTATATCAATGATTCGATGCACTTGATCAATGGTTGAGTGTTTGTTACGGAATCCAAACTGATGAGACGGAATGAGCTGCTTTCCGTCAATAATGGGTTTGAGTCTCTGCAAGAGGAGCTTTTCAAACAGCTTGGATATTACCGGTAACAATGATATGGGACGATATGATGTTTTGTCTTCAGGCGGTTTTCCGAGTTTAGAAATCATTAAAACTTTAGCGATTTGCCACTGCATTGGCACGTATCGCAGTCGTAGTACAGTGTTGTATAGATTCGTAAGCTTCATGATAGGTCTGTATGGCAACTCCCTGAGCATCTGCACCGTTATCAAGTCATACCCTGGGGATTTCTTGGAGTTGAATATTGGTTATCTCAGTAGATGTTATTGGCTTAGCTATCGCGCCATCTCTATTAGTTACCTGCTAAATATCTTTAGCTTTAGTCTGTGGGTGGGGCTGAAAAGTATTTTCCAAGTGGTGAGCAAACATTTCTGCTTTTTCTTTTTCTCTCCGTGCCCAGTTACCATCATCTTTATGGATGGGCAGGTCGTGGGTTATTGGCTCTCATCTGCCGTTAATCATATAAGGAAGGTTCGAAAACTGTTATTCTTGATGGATTTTACTTCGTTTTGAGCTGTTCGCATAATTTTTTGCGGGCCTTTGTTTTTTTACGTATCAGGTCCGGGACTTCTTTTAAGTAATTCAGTCCTGGTGTTTTTGGCTTTAGGGTGGGTGTGTTATTCCACGCCGATTGCAGGTCGACTACCAGTTTTTCAACTTCATGGTCTAGCTGTTCTTTTGTTTCCAGTGGTACGGTTAGCTCAATTCTTTGCTTAAGCTCTTCTCTGAATCCTTCCCAGTCTGTTTTCCCATTGCTAAGATACGGGGGCTGCTGATTGGTTATACACTATATATACACTCAATGAGAGTATTATTGCCGAGTGGTCAGATGCTAAATCAAAGCATTCTTCGATGTTGGTACCGACGGATGCCATATTGCGCAGCACAAAGGAGTCGACTAAGATTGGTATTTCTTTTCGGTCTGCAGGCCAGTACGTTGGTTTACCGGTTGATTGGAAGTGACAAGACATCGCTTTTGCAGCCGTGTATAGTTGTCTTCCTTTCGGCGGTATGTTCGCAGAACCCCAGTAGGTGTGTTAAGCATTGAAATCGCCTTCGATAATGAACCGCTTTCTTAATGTCTTAAAGAATCAAGCAAAGTTTTTTTTGCGCTCTTCCTGCTGGGCAGTATATTGCAGCAACGCTGGTGTCTTAGGATTTAATTATGACCATGACTGATGTTGCTTGAATCTCTGCAGTTTTATATTTAGCACCTTCGAAGTACTTTATGCTTTCCTTGATTATCAGTGCTGTTCCACCTTTTCCGGGACGGTCTGGCCGGTCAGTATGGTAAACTTTGTATCCTTTTATTTTGCAATAATTTGTTCTGGACATGTGGGCCTCAGAGATTAAAGTCACATCGATATTATCGTTCCATAGGAACGCTTCAAGTCTGGATTTGTTGGTAGCAGCTTTTTGGTTGCTGTTTTCCAGCTGGCTGGTTTTTTCGAGAATCATTTTATTGTTCTACATATGGAAAACATTTTACTTTCATATACAAAGTAAATTAAAGTATAGTAAGCGCGACAATTTTCAAAATCGTGATTTTTGCGGAAATATCCGTTTTCGCCCTCCCTCTTTCATAAAAAGTTGATTTCGAAGTGGTATCTGTGTGTGTGTGTGTGTGTGTGTGTGTGTGTGTGTGTGTGTGTGTGTGTGTGTGTGTGTGTGTCTGTCTGTGTCCTCTCTACAGCCCAGACGGCTAAACGCATCGTCCTGAAAATTCATATTTAAGCTTTTAACAAAAATTGGGAGGTCCCAGTGATTTTTGGCTAAAATCTAAAAATAGAAAGTAGTAGTTTATTGGTGAGATTTTTAGGTTTTTCGCAAATATTTCAAAATTTATTGCGTTTATGAAAAAAACATAAGAGTATAAAAGTGTGTAAAAATAAATTTTTCACAAATTTTGTTCCTTTCATTTTTTCAGTTAACCCAAAAAACATCTCAAATTAGTAAATGAAAGTCGTGTGGTGACCACACCTCCATTTTTTTCATTTTAAATGGCTACCCCCATTTTTATTATTTTATTTAGATAGATCTCATCTGGTGTTTGTATCATCAGTTATTTCAAGTGATCATGCAAGGACATAGAAACTAGGGAATAAGACGTATCACCTGGCTAAATAAGTTAAGAAAGTGCTACGGTTGTGGTTCAAGTTATTTAGAGTTGCGATATCAGAAGCGCGAAATGGCATGATGATTGCCAACCTTTTTAGCGCAGACGGCACTTCGACCTTTTTTAACAAAGAGTTTTACGACTGATCCTAAATTATTAAATAATTTTATTAAACAAAAAAGTGAAGAAAAATTTATACACAACGAAAGGAAGTTAAGAAAATTTAAAAATTCCCAATATCGGATGTTTTCTATTAATGTGTATCCCATAAGAAAATTCCCTTTCTGTACATGCTTTATAAATAGACTCTGTAGCATAGTAATCAGATAAGAAACTATTAATAAAATATTTTATTATCAAGGCTTAAAAATATTAAATTTTTTTTTATCTTGATATTGATAGCAATTTTTTTTTTAGTTCCTTTTTTTATTTATTTTGGACTAATGTATTTGACACCATTAATATCCATGAAACAAATTTAAATATTTTATACGTTTAAAGAGTGTGACGCTTGGCATTTTCTTTATCAATTTAAACCGGAATAGAGCCTACTACATCCGGCTTAAGAATGAATTTAAATTATTATTATTAGGATAAAAATATTTTCGTAAAACAACTTTGTATCTTATCAATTTTGTATCTAATTTAAGTATTTAATTTCCCAATTAAATTAAAAATTAACAAATCATAACTGAACTCACCTCTTTTGTCGTAAAATGAATTAATAATAATAATAGCTTTAAGATATAGGTAAATTACTTTGTCCAATAATTTTTGTTAAGCAGATTAATGGGTATATAAATTAATTATTATTTTTTTACATGTCTTCCTGCCTATTTATAATGTTGTTAAATTGACAATAAATCATTGCTTTGAAATGATTTAAATTTATTTTAAACTGTGCATGATTACAGAACACTATCTTAATTTATTACAATTTATTTTATGTTTTTGTTTGATTTATAAAATTTAAAACTTAAATTAAATTTTTGCAGAAGATTTAAAAAAATATATACCTATATAAAACATATAAATATAAAATTTGGTTCGTAAATTTTATTTTTTACAGGAAAATTAAAAATTTGATAAAGAAATTAAAAACTTATTGCATTATTAATAAAATACAATTATATAGGGCAATTTTATAGCAATACAAATAATTCATTCGGAATTTTTTTGTTCAATTTTATTATTTTTTATTATTTAAAATGCATGATTGTTTGATTGCATTTTATGCATGGAAGATGTAATCATAATTTTTCTTAAATTATTTTTATGTTTAATTAAAAAACTTTAAGGTAAAAAGAATATAAAATCATTTGAATTTTTTTGATAAACAAGAGTAAATAGATTAACATAACGTACCCTCGTGATGGGTGATATCGATTAGAAAACAACCCCTGCATTTCCCTATATATATGCGATGCGTGCAGCAGGAAAATGCCGCATAGTAAAAAACCGATTAAAATATATCGTCAAACAAAAGATAAGATAAAATATAAAATAAATGAAATGAAGCCAATTGGAACAAATTTAATAACTCACCTATAATTTGTGTGCAATATATAGGTCCATGCCAAATTATTTTTACTTGCAAATAACATAGTTGTTACTAACAATTATGCGGATGAAATTTAATAATTTTGCCACTTTTTTTAAAAATAAAATGCCTTTCTGTCAGCATTTGTAAATTTGAATTTTTTCGGATATATTTTTATTTCATCCGATCTATTAGTGACAAGAACGACGGGCGTCTGCTTGCGTTGGGACGCATCTGACCAAAATACAAAACTCGCACTCTCTCGCTCAGCAGTTCCAAACTTTACCACGACGTAGAAATTATTTGCATTAACAGCAGAGGGCACCACAATACAAACTACTGAATTTTCATTGATTTTCCTTTGAAATAATTTACCAACCAGGCACATATAGAGGGCAACACTTAACAAAACTTTAGAAAAAAATCATTAACGCGCAACTACGCAATTATATTTTGTTTCATCTAAAATTATTTTAGTTTCTTGCATAATTTTAAAATTATTTAGTTTTGTAAAAAAAATTAAATGCTTTTATGATAATGTTTATTTTGGAATGCTGAAATTTTTCAGTTATCAAAAACTATTTAAAACTTATAAAACGACCTTCGTAATTTCCAGTATTATTTTATACTAAAAGTAATTTTTAAATTTAAATTTAGCATTTTTATTTTTTAAGTGAAAAAAATGTAAAATAAAAATTTAATGTTTATAAATTGAAAATTGCTATAATTTGCTTTTTTGTTAATAATTAAACAAATATTGCACATCAGCAATTATATATTTTTTATTTATTAGTTTTAGTTATTTTAAATATTTTTTAATTATACAAGGCATTTTAAAAAATATCACATTTTCATAGAAAGTGTTTAACATGTACATTTGGTTGCATAAATACTTCACTATATTCAAAATTATTAGCTTATATTGAACACAATCGCTCATTTGCTGCGATACAACATATTTCAGGAAAGCCATTTATTACTTTGATATAAATGAAAACATTTTTCTAATTAACTTAAATGTTCTTTTCCGTAAAGACACAGCGCAAAAATCGTGCAAAGTCATATTTTATATTTTATCAGATTTCCATGTTTTTTGATCCTGAACAAGGATTGACCATTTTTGAAATAATGTCTGTTTGTGTATGTGCTCATGCACAAATTTTTTTATTGGGTAAACTCTCTTTGTTTTTGGCATACTAGAAAGCCGAGTGGAGCCTAACCAATTTTTTTTTCTAATCAAACCTTTCTTTCACTGTACTTTTTTCGAAATTTTTATATTAAAAACCTACTGACCATTGGTGAGCAAACTATTTTTATTTGTGACCCTCAATTTGGGTAAATATTTTTAGACAGGAAATGTTATTTTAAAAAAGGCAACGTAGTTATATTCCTTATATGGCTTCTCTAATTGTCCATGTAAGACCTTCTTCTTCTTGTGCCTTATCTTTTTAGGACGTCGGAAATCAGCAACATGATCTGCACCTGGCCTGCTGCCTTTCGAAACAGAAATCTTGTGTATTGTCCATACCACTGTCGTATATTTTTCAGCCATGATGTTTTTCTGTGGCCTCCCATTAATTTTGCCCTAAATCATGATTTGTAATTAATGGTATTTATCATTTCTTAAAACGTGCCCGAAATACTCGAGCTTTCTTCTCTTAATGTTATTAAGAACTTCGTTTTGTTTGTTTAAGCGTCGCAGTACTTCTGTATTTGTGATTTTATCGGTCCAGAATATTTTGAGCATTTTGCAATAATGCCTCCCGTGTCCCAAAGCCATTCCTGAAGCCAAATAGTGATAATCATCTACCGACCCTTGGGAGGTGGCAATCTCCGGTTTGCGCATCACATGCTTAGCTTATATTATTTTATTGATGTATCTCTCAAAAATGTATATTTCAAAAATACTTTTAATAATAGCCATTGAAGGTCATAGACCGGTTAGTACCATGATGGTTGGAATGATGGTTTGTAATAGATGGTATTAATCAATTCTTAAAACGTGCCCGAAATACTGGAGCTTACTTCTCTGGATGTTATTAAGAACTTCGGTTTGTTTGTTTAAGCGTCGCAGTACTTCTGCATTTGTGATTCTGTCGGTACAGAATATTTTAGGCATTTTGCAATAATGCCTCCCGTGTCCAAAAGCCATTCCTAAAGCCAAATTGTGATTATCATCTAAGGTTGTTAGGATAAAGTGTATTTCCAGCATCCTTTTGGCCCTCTTACTATTATCTTGCAGTTTTTCGAACCCTAAAAATTCTCTTCCGACTCTTGGAAGGTGACGATCCCCGGTTTGCGCATTACAAGCTTAGCCTATATTATTTTAGTGTATCTCTTAAAAATTTATATTTCGAAAATACTTTTAATAATAGTCCTCGAGGGTCATAGACAGGGTAGTACCATGATGGTTGGAATGATGGTTTTTAATAGATGGTACTTATCATTTCTGAAAACGTGCCCGAAATAGTGGAGCTTTCTTCTCTTGATGTTATTAAGAACTTCGGTTTGTTTGTTTAAGCGTCGCAGTACTTCTGTATTTGTGATTCTGTCGGTCCAGAATATTTTGAACATTTTTCGGTAGGTCCACATTTCGAACGCCTCAATCTTTCTACACATGGCGTCTGTGAGGGTCCAGGCCTCTACTTCATATAAAAGAACGCTGAATACGTAACATCGAAGTAGGCGAAGACGCAGGTCAATCTTTAAGTCACGGCTAGTAAGATTTTTTGACATCTCCCAGAATAAATTCCTTGCTTGTTCCCATTTATCGTCAATATTGTATCCTAGATATTTATATGTTGAGACTCTCTTCACAGTTTCATTTCCAATTTAAAGAGTATCATCATCAACAATTGGGTATTTACTGACAACAAATTTTGTTTTCTTAATGTTCACTAGCAAGCCCATTTTCTTACTTGTGACCTTGTGAGCGTAACTGAATTCAGCAGAGCCTGTACATCATCTAAACTCGTAGTTAATACGACTGTACCGTCTGCGTATCTGAGATTATTAGTAACCACTCCGTTGACAACCACACCGATATCACTTCCTTAAAGCGCATACCGAAAAATCCTTCATGAGTAAATGTTGAATAACAAAGACGAGAGAACACAACCTTGGCGGACCCCTCGTAAAATTAATACTTCCTCCGTCATCTCGACCTCCACTCTGATGATAGCTTTTTGGTTCCAGTACAGGTTAGCTATTATTTGGATATCTCACCATTCATATCTTGTAAGATGTTTACTAGTACTTCGTATTTAACGGTATCAAACGCCTTCTCGTAATTTATAAAACAAGCGAAGACGTCCACATTTACATCTCGACACCTTTGAACTAGTACCTGAATGCTGAATAATTCCTACCGTGTCCCAAAGCCATTCCTAAAGCCAAATGGTGATTCTCATCTATGGTTGTTAAAATAAAATATATTTCTAGCCTCCTTATGGCCCTCTTTCTATTTTCTTGGAGTTTTGCGAACCCTAAAAATTCTCTTCCAACCCTTGGGAGGTGGCGATCCCCGGTTTGCGCACACAGGCTTAGCCTATATTATTTCACTGTATCTCTTAAAAAAGCGTGTTTCAAAAATAATTTTAATAATAGTAATTGAGGGTCATAGACCGGTAAGTACCAGAGCATACCTGATTTTCCGTTAAACCAGCCAAACATTTATGCCACAAAGGGGTGCGTTCAAAAAAAGCCTTTTGTGCTCCTATGCTATTATAAAGTAGCACCACATTTCTTCTGGAATTTAGCTGGTCCTTTTTCTGAGCCTTTACTATCTTTAATATAGAATTTAGACTTTCGTGACTGAGATTGATGTTTTTTGACTTTACTATCTGTTTTTGGAGTAGATAACTTTCCTTTTCTTCTAAGCGGTTCTTTTTAAGGTTCTATTTTATACATACGCTATGTCTCTCCGCTTCTTCCTGTTTCTCGTTTTCTCTTCCCAGTTTGTGATTCCTCCTTGTTCAGGTCTTTCTCCACTTCATCAATCTATCGAGTTCTAGGTCTACCCTGTCTTCTTATTAATTTTCCTGATATATCTTTTATATGGTCTTTTTTATAATTGTAGTGTCACGCTTTTTAATATTTTTAATAGTTGAGTAGTAGAAAAAAACGAAAATAGTCTTCCTTTTCTTTTCTTATAAGTTGTCTACGGCTTGTTTCTTCTTCAATTTTTTTCTTAAGTTAGAATGTGCTTATTGCATGTTGGGTGTCTAGTCATTTCATCTCTTTCTTGGGAGCCTTACGCTTCCCCTATTATTTACAGTATACTCCTCAAAATTTATTCAGAGTGTCATATCTCTCAAATTTTTTATAAATGTACACTATTTTTTAACAAATAACATACGGAAAAACCAAAAACCAAGTCAAAATAAAATTATACTTTATTTTTTAAAATAATTGGAAGTGCCAAAGGACAAAAGATTAATGAAAATTGTTGTGTGGAAAATTAAGAGATCTAAATAGATATTGCTTATATTTAATATATACAATTATAAAAATTAATATAAAATATTTTAGGGAGTGATATGTAATTGGGGGCGAGTTTGTAAAGGTGAATGTAGAAAGGTCCTTGATAACATAATAGAAAAGTTTACGGTGTATTACATATGCGCTGTAGTACAGAAGTATTAAATCTTATATAATGGGACAGGATCATATGGGGCTTAAAAATGAAATATGCAGTAAATGCGCCGAACCGCACAGCAGCAGCAAAAGCGATTACAAAGCTCGGTATTAGCTGAGAGTTCATTATATGAAGGTGTTGGCCTGTGCTGAACATTCTGGGACCCACACAGGTGTCACCCTAACTTTATTCACCCCCGACAATCATCTAAAAACCATGCTATCAAATTCTGCTGATAATAATTCGATCAAAAACTTTATATCACTTTATTCATTACATCTTTCCTCTTCGATTAACAAAAATAAAAGAAGAGCACAAAAAGCGCTTTTGTTAAATTTACAAAATACAAAAACATCGCGCAAATTTATTAAACAAAGCGTTATTGTTTAATTTTAGTTAAGTAACGTATTTTAATCATTTATAAAGTGTCTGATGTATGGTACCCTATTTCTCACCCCCAGCCCGTATTATATGAAAAAAAATATACAAGCATACTTCAACCTAATCTGCTATCTAAAACTCTTTGGCATGTAATGATTTAACAGCGATATTTCAAGTAGTAGAATCTGCGCATGAAAATCCCTTACTAAATTGATTATTATCTCAAAACATTTTGAGACAGGAAGTTCATTTATTTTAAATACGTTGCGCAAGTAATTTCAGTAAAAATTTTCTAAATGAACATTTAGGATTACGTCGAGTGGTAGCATTTTTATAATCTTATCTTGATTTTGGACAATCGGAAAATAATTTGGTCCATTGCACAAATGTGAAGGTACGTCATTTATTGAGATGTGGAAAGAGCAAATATGTTACTATCATGTTTGTTGATGCGATAACCAAGAGGATAAAAACATGGCCATTTAAAAAAAGCAGATCCAGCCGGGGGCTCTTAATTCGTTGGTCTGAACATCCGGCTGGTACTTAAGATTTCAATTCATAACATTTTTAAACTACATCCTAAACAAATTTTTACCAACGTATAAAGGATTCTTTGCAGATTTTTTTGCACCCACTATTACATAATACAAAAATACAAGTTTAAGGCGATTTATAAAATACCAAATAATTTTAACAATGAATTTTTTTTACGTATTTTTAAATTTTTGACTACAATAAAGGCTAGCCATTTAACAAATTATAAATATTTTCTAAAATTTTAAGCAATATCCAAATGATTTTAGCACCTTTTTTGAAAATATTTTCAAAACCACCAAACCGATTTCAAATTCGTTTGTGTTTGGGCCTTAAAATATATTTTTAACTACAAAATAAGCTTCTTGGGGTTACATTGGTTAATAAATAAAATGACGCTATTTCAGAAAATGTAGATCGTAAACACAAAAAGTTGAGTGTAATCCATGAAAATGAAAAATATTTATTAAAACATATTTTTTTAAGGTTTGTAACATATACCATTCTTAGTTTTTTAATAGGTTTTTTGTTGATTAATTTTGTATATTTTTCAAAATTTTGTTTATAAGGCGGTTTGCTCTATCCAGAGTCATCTTTTCAAAATATTCATAAAAATAATACACAAAAGAATTTACAAGTGTGAAGAACAAACCTCACCAAACTAATTCGGATTCATCAACGCTGTAGGCACAAGAGAAGTACTTATCTCAGTGCAGGTGCTTTTCCAAAGATATAGAGACGTAAACTGTAAACTGCGATATCTACGTATGCCTAATTGACTACCAGAAAAATTGATCGGGTGCAACATCATAAAATGATAGACATCCTAAAATAAGTGGGGTTTGACGCCAAATGCCTCCAAATCATCACCAACTTGTACTGGAACCAGATCGCATCCCTGAAAATTGAAGATGAACAAATAAAAGACATAGAAATAGCTAGAGGGATAAGACAGGGGTGCATACCTTCTTCGATTCTGTTCAATGTATACTCGGAACAAATGAACAAACTTTTAAAATAGCCCTAAAAGACACAGAAGAAGGCATCTTATTGAACGGAGCTAGGCTGAATATCATCCGATATGCCGACGATACAATGGTATTCGCTGAATCTCTAGAAGAACTTCAAACACTAGTAAACAAAATTGTAGCGGCTAGAAAAAATATGGACATAATATCAATAGCAACAAAACAAAATTTATGGTCACAAGCAAAGAAAATATATCCAATGTAAATCTCTACGTTCACAATTAACAAATAGAGAAAGTAAGACAAACAACATACTTAGGCACACTCGTGAACGAAAACTGGGACAATATTCATAAAAAGCAGAATTTGGAAAGCTCAAGCCGCCTTCAATACAATAAATAACCTCTTCAAAATCCACTCCACCTTGACACCAAAGTACGCTGTTGTTGTTGGTGCTACATATTCGCAACGCTACTTTACGGAGTCAAGCCCTGGACACTAAATGAAGCACAACAAAAAGACTTAAAGCCTTTGAAATGTGGCTATATCGACGTATCCTGCGGATAACTTGGAAGGACCGAGTAACAAACTTTGAAGTTTCACACAGGATGAAGAAAGAGAAGTAGATCATGGACACCATCAAAACCCGCAAGCTTCAATATCTGGGCCACATCATGAGGAATAAGAACAAGTACGCCCTAATACAAAAAATCATTCAAGGCAAGATACACGGCAAGCGAAGTTCTGGACGAAGGAAAATATTATAGTTTCAGAACCTCAGGGCGTAGTCAATCGAGCTCCTCAGAATAGCAATCAATAAAGCAAAGATAGTCATGCTCATCGCAAACATCCGAACTTGGTTAAGCACAAGAAGAAAAAGAGACAGACCTAAACCTAAGTAAAAGTAAAACTCTAGTTAGGAGTCATCATCTTTATCTAATGGTTCGTTTAATTTTGTTCTCGCAGCAATGTCCATCGAATTCATCATCATGTGTGTAGGAAAAAAATATGCGTTGAGTAGAGTGGTGGTGAGAACGCTTTATATACAAGTTTGTTCGACGGGCCTATCTCATAAAGCTGCATAAATGGAAGTGAAATTTGAGTTCATGTCTAAAGAGCCGCAAACGTCTGTGCAAAGAGACGCATGCGGCTCTGGAGCCGCGGTCTTCCGACCGCTGGCCTAGTCTAACGTTTTCCATTTCACCATTCTATCCATATTTGCCATTTTACAATATCTTCTACATGGCATATTCGTCTGATTTGTTGGATACTTATAGGGCCGCGCAGCGACTTTTCTACGATGGGTCGTCGCTTCTTTTTGTTTCAGGTTTTTCGGGTTCAGCTTCAATGGCAGAATGTGTTGTAGATTTTGCAAATTCTTGAGGTTTTGGTATTTCTTCTGTTAATCCGTCCACTATTAGTTATTGTTTAATTGTTTTTGTTTAAATTTCTTATCAGTTGAATAATGTCTCTTTATCTTTATTTTCAGAAATCGTTTAATTGTGTGTGGTTAAACGCCTTTGGTGTTTATTCATTTTGATATTTCTACCCCAATTCGTTAATGGGCTTCTTACCTTTTTGTAATAGCTGTAATCCCAGATTTTCTTTTGCGTTCCATATAGGTCGTGCTTCATACCATCCAATAGTTTCGATTTAGATTTCTTATGTTCACATTGATTCAGTTTCGTGTCTAAGAGTATAGTCGGTATTTTTCAGGTGTTTTGTTGCTTGGTATTTCTCTTGTGCATGATTCCCTAAACCATGTTTTTTTTGTGGCCTGATCAACCCCGTTAGAACTAGATCTTTGACTTCGTTAAATCGAAGTGGTGATACTCCGTTAGGGGTGAAATACCATGTTGAATGAATTGAATGGTATAGTGGTCTGGGTCTAAGTGTCTTCTTGGGTTATAATTATTTTTAGTTCCAGCTGTTGTCAATGTATGCTCTTCCGTGATCTGGTTGAAGAGGATCTTGCGAGTCTTTGTTCGTGAAGGCGTTGTGTATTTTCTTTCAAAATCGATTCTATATTTATCATTTTCTATTTAATTTTGACACCATGCGTATTTTGTTCAGAACTATATTGTGGTCTGAGCAGATATTTGCTGACCTCAGTACTCGCACGTCTAGTATTTGATTTGGTTCTAGTCTTGTAGTGATAATGTAGTTAATGGTCGATTGATATTCTTTTGTATTTGACCATGTGTATTTATGTTTATTCTTCATTCTTTGATGGCACAGAAGTCGATAAGGCCGTTCCCGACCCTTGCGTTCAGATCTCCTAGTAGGATTATGTTCTCTTTGTCAGGTATTTGGTTGAAAACCTTTTAAAGTTTGTTGTAAAAGCCGATAACTTTTTCTGTTGGTTTACCAGAGTCTGGTAATATAGATTCGTAAATCAACGAACCCTAAAAGTTACGCTAAAATACGCTTCTTAACAACAATTCATCAGTGGAAATCAAAAACCGCGAGAAAAAACGGACCCACCAGTTTCTTTGGCGTTTTTGCTATATGTAGAAAACTGCACAGACAAAATCGGACGAATTTTACACAAATACAATGTAAAGACCATTTTCAAATCGGACTCCAAAATTTCTAACTTAACAAACAGTGTGAAGGACAAAATTCTTTTTTTAAATCCCGGAATTTATCAAGACAATTGTTTT
>JARJDX010060235.1:0-10379 GCA_030264735.1 Gymnusa sp. GC000175 | reverse complement strand
TCCTGGGGGATATAAAATTCACATCCCAGCCGAAATATTGGATAATTCCTTTTAATTTATGCGTGGAAATTTTATGGCTATAAAATATTTTATTAAAGTTCTAAATTAAGTTTTTTTTTGTTTCGCCGCATCGTTATTTAATGTTCAAAAATTTGCGGACAATTTTTGAACATTAAATAATATCATCTGCTGCTATAATTATGCAAAACAAATAAATAAATGTAAAAACGTACACAAATTCAGATTTTTAACATTTTTTTTTAATTTTGACATTTTTATTTAGATTTTGAACAAATTTATATTAATTTGTGATGTAAATGAGAATGCTTCCTGCAATGGCGAGCGAAACGTTGGCAACAACCAATAAAAATACGCGACTTAAACCCGAAAGTAAGAAAACTTACAAATTTATATTACTTCGTTAAAGAAGTAAAAAAATAGGCAGAAAGTTAACTCTGCCTACACCCGAACGCGAGAGCTCTCGCTCAAAAATGTGTCATAAAAATCATACAAAATACTAAAAATTCCAAAATATTTATTGAAACAAAATGTTATAATTTTTTTTTAAAAAGTAGCGTAAAGTTATATTTGTTTGTTGAAAGTGGGTACAAAATGAATGTGTAAAATTCCCAAAATTTTTAAATGTCAGAGATAACAAAATATCAAAAAAATAAATAAATGTTTAAGCATATCTACTCTAGTTCTTGTTTTATTTTTAGCTTTATAATGATCATAACAATTATTTATTTAACGACCTTGGCCCATACATAATATGTTACAGGTTGTTTAAAAAGTAATAATTGTTTTGCTTGGTTTTTAAACTTGTGTAGGGGAATTCCAAATATATCCAAGAAGTCTGCATATTTATTCATTATCGTGGCGCTTCTGTTTAGTGTATTGTTGGAGCCATACGATGTCTTCCGAGTTGTAATATGTAATTAAGTACTGTAAGTACTAATAGATAAGGCAAATAGTGAGAGTAATTCTGGAGAGTTGATAAGACCATTTAATACTTTTAACACAAAAATTATTATTTGGTAATTTCTTCTAGATTTTAGAGATGAAAGTCCAAAGTACTGCAACAGTAAAGAGTAGGTTGAAGAATGAAATATGATGTTCTTTTTATAGCAGAGAAAATGAATGAATTTTCTTTGGATAGATTCCAGTCTATTTTTGTGAATGTCATAACATGGAGACCGCGTAATGGAGCCGTATTCCAATAAACTCCTGACGTAGGCGTTATAGAGAGTCGTCAAGCATCTTAGATCACTGAAGTCAGAGGTAATACGTTTGATAAAACCTAACATTCTAGCAGCCTTTGATATTGTTACGTCAATATGTTTTACAAAAGACATTTTTGAGTCAAAAGTGACTCCTAAGTCGGAGATAGCGGTAACTTTTTCTAGTCGGATATTATTTATGAAATATGTGCAGTCAGTTAGGTTACTGTTTTTCCGAGAGAATTGTATTGCTTAACATTTATCTGCATTCAGTTCCATTTTGTTCGCAATACACCATTTGGATAAATTGTTTAAATCGTCTTGAAGTAATTACGTTCACAAGTGATACTTGCTGTGGAAAACGACTCTTTGGTAACATGAACTTTTATTGCATAATTTGGCAGAACAAAGAAGACCACATTAGACACAAAAAACAGAAGTCAATATTGCCATCATTATTTCCAATTCCTGATAGCAACGAAACAAGAAACCCTGACACTGACACACAGACAACGTCAAAAATGACGGATGCTACTATCGGAATTATTGCCAACATATATTTTAACAAAATTATGGTTTTGTAAAAAGTAATGAATATGTCTGAAATTCGTAAATATGTGGTGTCCATTTTTTAACTTTATTTTTAAACGTTTGTAATGTTGCAATTCAGTTAGTTATAATGCAGAAAAAAAGAACCGTTCTTTATTACAGTGCATTTATTTTAAATCGATTAACCTACAAAAAAACCGTAAAATTGATGCCAATTATTCCAGAAATAAAAGACAAAAGAATAATTCTAAAAATATTTAGTATTTCAGTCATGCACTTCTCCTTACAAGAATTTACTACATGCTACATGCTAAGAAGATTCACTGAGCATGCTGAACATTGTTATATAATTTAATACACACGATAAAAACGTTTCACATTTCAAAAGAATAAAATATGCAAAACGCTACATTTACTAATTGTGCAACGTTTCATTTTTTGATACAATAATAATGAGAAACAAGATGTATGAGTCATGAAAGAGGGTGACTTATAATTAAAATAAATACTGGGTAGTCACCCCTGAACCCTCATGGATCTGGATGAGTCACAGTTCTATATTCCGAAGTGAAAAGAAAAGTAAGTAATATTGAAACAAAGAAATTTTAATCAGCTACGTGTAGGTAAATGTGATTAGTAAGGCATTCACGTTTCGTTCCCAACAAATCAAAGGAATGTGTTTTCCATTCACGTGTAATGAATAAACATTTTAAAGTATAAGATTATACCGCAGCATTGTTATGTAATTATAAAAGGGTTTGTTAGTTGCTTTGTTTACAAAAACCAGTTCTTTCGCCTGCGCATCTTATGAGAAAATTCAATAAAAGAAACAAACGACCTCAAAATAATTTATAGGATGTGCAGTATTATCAAGGTTATCATGATTTCATACTGTTTATTGTTTTCTAATGATTAACACCCAAACAATTTGACGACTAGGTACGTACAGAGTTAAAATTTTATTTTCGTAAAATCCCAAATTAGCAAATTATTTAAATTAAAATTAAATTATTTATTTATTTTTATAACTTAAAATAATTAACTAAACTACTGCATAATTTATAGTATAATTAATTAATTTTGGATAATTATATAACGCGCGCTGTTAATTCTTTTTAATGATCAAAACTAGATATGATCAAAACTAGATGCCGGATCGAGGGTGAGGCGACCAAGGTCTTAAGTTATCAGTAGAAAGGGACGCCAAATTGATCAAGAAGAAGAACATTAATAATCGGTTGACCCGTTTTAGGAATACATGAAAAAACTGAAAAAATTTTCAGACAAAAAAAACACGAATTTTTTAAAAAATTCCAATTGCTCCTTTTCACATATTTTATTATCCCTTCCAAAACAACTGGAGGACCATAAGAAGCAGATACCATTATTATGCTAAATTGGAGTTAGAACCAAGGAGATACGTTTTCACAAATTAAATCAATATATCCCTGTTAGCATAAATAATATCTAAGTGCCATACAGCTAAATATCTGGAAATGACATTTGGCACTAAGCTGTGCTGGAGAGCTTACGTCAACAAAAAAGAAGAATTGGACTACCCTGTTAGTGCATGCGTACCACACGACAATCGCACAGGAAGGGATGGTCGCATAGCTTTTCTTATCCAATTTTGACTTCCACCTCCACGAAGCCTCTAACGAGGCGAATGAAACTTGGAATTCTAAGTAACCCCCTTCGTTACTGGTTCCTAATAAAAAAAAATCCGAAAAACATAATCAACTACCACTTTCGGTTGGTGGATTTCAGTAGAAAGTCACTGGGACCTCCCAATTTTCGTTTAAAGCTTAAATATGAATTTATAGGCCGTCTGGGCTGTAGAGAGGACGCAGGACAGAGAGATATATGGGCAAACACACACACAGATAGACACCACATTATTAGGATCCGCGAAGCTCCAGAGCCAACCGTGGTCGACAACAGATGTGCCGTATTCTCCCCTACTATCAAAAATATTTAATGCACATATAAATGATAAATTTTGTAATTCCGTACAGACAACCAAACACATATGCAAATACATAAATAAAGGTAACGTGCAAGCGATTTTCACGGTAAGGGTACATAGAGATGTAAATATAGATCCAACAGTTAAGGTGCAACTTTTAGGGCAGGCTGTTATATGAGCAGCAACGAAGCGATATGGAGGCCATTAGGTTTCCCCTTTAATGAGGGGCAGTCAACGGTAACACACCTAGCCAATGGTAATTGGGTCTACTTTACAGAGCAGAATTTTCGAAAAAGACCAGCGACACTTTCTAAGACGACATTGAGAGCATTTTTTGAACCGTTTCAAAATAATGCTTTGGCAAAAACTCTGCTCTACGTTGAAGTTTCTCGGTACTGTACGTGGAACGTATGAAGAAATGAGTAGAAGCACCGTATACAAGGGAATACTGTCGAAAACAGGCCAGGCGTAAAGGCAGAAGATGCACGGATATATACCGTACACGATAACAACTTTGAGTGCTTCTAACTTCGCATATTGTTCAACCACGTACGGAGGGCAACCAGTTTCCATGAACTAAAAAAAATAGATGAGATAGATGAGCAAGAACAGGCTACCTCCAGAAAAGCATGCGTGAAGTTGGGGTTGTTAGAAGACGATAACCGCAGGGATGCTACGATTGAGGAAGCCGTATTGTGTCGCTCACCGACAAAATTAAGAGACTTTTTTGCTATACTAATTAGCACTTGTGAACTGGCAAAACTTTTCCAGTTGTGGAAAAAATACAAACAAGCTTTGTTAAAAGATATCGCGTATAGGTTTCAAGGAGTGGATTAGGTTAATGAAGATTTTACTTTACTTTCTTGGAGCACTAGGAGGCACATTTATGCTTAATTTACTTTTAGGACAGGTTCACAAAAAAATATAGCATTAGCTGTAGCGGTGGACAAACTGCGCATTCAGTTTATAAATTACCGCTTAATCCAGAGAGTGAAGAGACCCCTACATGTAAAATTAGCAAGAGCAGCAACTGTGGAGTTCTTATACAGCAGTGCAAACTAATTGTGAGGGACGAGCCATACAAAAGCGAAGAGTTAAACCGTAGCCTTTGTGTGTGTGTGGTCGTTTTACTTGCAGCAGATTTTAGGCAGACTTTACTTTGTTATTGAGAGGGGTATACCAGCAGATGAAATTAACGCGTGTCTAAAAGCATCATAACTATGGGTCAGGGGAGAGAAGTGTCACCTTATAACTAACATGCATGTTCAGATTTTTAATGAAAAAAATATTAACAACGAAGAATGGTTGTGTGAGGGGAATATACAGGCGCCAAAGAATGAATTAGTTGCTAAAATAATAAAAAAAATAAAGAAAATAATAGGCGATATGACGGTATACTTTTTAACTGACATTGTCGACGACGTCTCTACCAACTAACCAGTGTAGTTTTTGAACTCCTTAGAATTATAGGGTCCTATAAATTGAAGCTGAAAGTTGGTGTTCCGGTTCTGCTAATGCGTAACCTTCACGCTCCGAGACTCTGCAATGGTACCAGGCTAAGAATCAAAGAGTTTGGAAGAAATATGATCAAGGAAACTATTCTCACTGGAACGGCCAAGGCAGAGTGCGTACTTATTTTTCGCATCGTTATTATACCTAACAATTTGCGCTTTCAATTTAGAAGACTGTAGTTTCCTTTAAAACCTACATTTTCTATACTTGCTGGATTGCATTTGGCTAATACTTGCTTTTCCCATGGACAACTGTACGTTGTCTGCGAGTATCGTAAGCCTGAAATTTGCATGTTTTTGCAGAAAATAATAGAGTATAAAGAGGTATGAGTGTCGGGCGATGGAAATAAAGTATAAATTTTGTAATAGTTCTGTCCTTCAGTAAATTTTAACATGTGGACAATGTGGAAAATTCCATACATGATATACCATTTGGTCCTGTTTTATTAAAAAAAATTAGATGGAAGAACACAAGGACGTGGTAACTTACTTATATTTTATCAAAAACTACTGTCAACTACATACTTGAAGCAATATCGAAACTAATTAAAAACAAAATTTTAAAGGAAATAAATGATGCTGGAATGTATAGTATTCAGATATGACACCACGCAAGATATAAGTGTTCAAGATCAATTGCACTTATAGCGAGATACGTAAATAATTACATAAATGAGAGACTTTTATCCATCGTCAGTGTGAAATCATCAACCGGTGAAGCGTTTTTTTAAAGAAATACGAAAAAAAAATTTGACATTAACAAATAGGTATATCGAAAATTCTACTGATGGTGCTAGTATTATGCATGGAAAATATCGTGGGTTTTCTGCTCACATGCCAAAGCTATCCCAGAGCATGTTTACGTATGGTGATATGCCCATGTTTTGAATTTAGGTATTTCTGACATTACTCAGTCATCAATTGCTGTTGATTAATTATTTAGTCTATTAAACTCAATAGCAATTTTTATTCGAGAATCGTTCATTCGAATAAATTTGTGGATTTCTTTTAGCATAGATTACATCAAATCTCATCCTATGGGAATGAATACAACCAAATCATTAAAGGATATATCGCGAAAATTTAACGATGTAAAGAACTCTGCTAATGTGTTTGCAAAATATGTAAATAATAAACTGAACTATGGACGAACCGGTTAGAGATTCATTTAAGCGGTATGAAATAAATATTTACAATTACATACTAGATACTGCAATTCAAAGCATGGAAAATCATTTTTTTTAAAACCAATTACTTTATTATGATTTCGCATGTTTGGATCCAAAAAAAATTTCTGAAAATATTCCTGAAAATGCATTTCAAAAATTAAGCAGTATTTTAACACAGTTTAAGTTAGAATCACAACATTTTTAATCTTTATGATGTTTTTACAAAAAAACCAAACTTGCCTAAATTTCTATGCAGTGATAGAAAGTAGGTGGGGTTTGGTTGACGTCTTTCTGGAAGATATGTTTCGAAAGTAATTTGTGCATTTCGCTGTGATGCATAATAAATTTGAAGCATATCTCGCTTTTCTTCATTTGAAAATTGCATTTTTACGTAAAATTTACATAAACAGAACCGAAAAGCACAAAAAATAAAGTTATATGTCAAAATATTGTTTATTTGTAGTTGATTTTGTTTCCAAAGCATACTTAACCGAAATGAATAAAACCAATAATTTGATAATTATTTAGTCAATTTTTATTTTAATATGCGTGTGTTTTATATCGTTAAAAAAAGAAAAAAATCTCCATTTAACAGTATTAAACACAACTTTAAGTCCCATTTAAAAATTAAAAGTTAGCACAAATAACTTAAAAACAGTACAAGTTTTGAGAAACCCGTTTCTCCGCAAAAAAGTGCCTAAATAAGGTGCAAACTAAAATTGTGTATCTTTATTGAATTGAATTTATGCTATAATAAAATCGCCGATGTAGAGAAAATGTAATCATTTGAATAAACTGTTTGGAAATCTCGTTAGCCGCGAATGGATGCAGAAAGTACCAACGGTACCAGTCAGTACCACTCTGAACCTTGAACTTAGAGATAGCGGAAATAAATCGCAAGCGCAGCTATCTGAGCCATGATACAAAGTTTAATAAAAGTTTGGAATTTCATCCTATTCATGTTTTTTAATTTATAAAAGAGCATGCAATTTATTGACTGATATACCGATAATCACTGGTAGGAGTTAACACGCGATATTCAACAACAAAACGAAAAAGTTTAATGATTAACAATTATTCAATTTTCTTCATCATTCGGGTGTAAAAAATAAAATTTTTCGCATGAAATAGGTTGTTATAATCGAAATAATAGCTTAGTTGCCTGATTATAATTATTCATGTATGTATGGTTTTAAATACGAAGAAGCTTTCACTGTTTCACTGTTTGGTAAAAAAGGAGGTCACAGTTTTAACCATCCACCAATATTGTTAATAAATTGTAAAAGAATATTAAAATGGTATTTAACTTAGCGATTTAAAATCAAAAATTTAAAAATAATTTAAAAATAATAAAATTGTTTAAACCACAGTGTTTTGTTTTGTTTTATTTAAACAAAATTTGGTTCACTTACCGAATTTAGTGGAGATTTGTATCATTGCTTGCCCTTAAAAAACTTCATTTGATTGACGATTAACGAATATGTCAGTTTTGAAATTTTATATAAAAACATTAACCGCACAATAGCTAAAGTAAGACTGAAACCTCGCACGCCCTCTCTTGAGTTTCTCTCCCTCCATTTCAATTCCCGCTCTTTCTAGTAGTTTTATCCAAGATCTATAAAAATGCGCGCAAGCGTTTTCAAATTATCCTTGCTCCAGTTTGCGAAATTCATTAATATATTAACATGTGAGCTATTTCCAAATGATATTAGAGCAATTTTATTAATTTGTTGATACAATCAAGGAAGATTTAAAATCAATGTTTCAATACTATTCTTACATTTCAAAAGTGTATGGTACTTTTAGTTTTTTTGATGATAATTTTTTTAAGACTTTTGTTTAAATTTGGGCATCTAATCATTGTTGGCCCTATTTCAATGCAAAAGACCAGTGCTTCAGGTTGCATTCAGCTTTACCCACCCTCAACCGATTTACGACCTATTGAGATACATCTGGTCTTTACGATCCCTATTTTAGTTGTTGAAAATTGTATTTTGGATTTTAATTTAAAAAAAACTTATTCATTGCTGTTTTAGGGGTGGGTGGGGGTTCCATATATCAATACATTTAATACATAATTGTTGTATGGAAAGCACCACGACCCATATTTTTGTTGTTTAAATTTGTCAACTGTATTTAAATTTTGGAAAAAAACTTGTTCATTACTGTTGTAGGGGTCGGCAGGAGACATCAATGCACTTAATACCGTATTGTTTTATAGAATTCCCTCACCCACTTTCATTTTATTAATAACCTATTGAGGTATTTCGAGTCTTCACGAACCTTATTTTTGTTGTTTAAACTTGTTAACTCTATTTTGGATTTTAATTTTGGGGAAAAAATTAGTCATTGCTGTTTTAGGGGTGGGAGGGGGTTCTATACACCAATACATGAAATTCAATATTGTTAATTCGTCATTTCAGTTGTAGGGGTGGGCGGGGAGTCCATACATCAATACATTCAACACTATATTGTTGTATAGAAATCCCTCATTCCTCACTCTATTTACGACCTATTGAGATATATCGGGTCTTCACTACGATAGTACACTCTACCCTTATTTATTAAAAAAAAAACTTAGTCACTAATGTTTTAAGAGTGGTAAGGTCATATAAATCAATACATTTATTACTATATTGTTGTTTGAAAACCCCTCCCCCCCCACACATCTCATCCTATTTATGAGCTATTGAAAAATATTGGGTCTTTACGACATATGGCTGTGAGTGCTGGACGCTCACCCAGAAACAAGAGCAAAAGCTGCTACCACTAGAGAAGGGTGCTAAGAACCATATACGGCCCCATACGGATCGGTATAGAGTGCGGATGAATTTCAAACTCGAAAATCTAATCAACGGCCAAACAATAATAGGTCATATAAAATCTATGCGAGTAAGATGGTTAGGTCATGTGCAACGAAGGGAAAATGACAGAACCATCAGACAAGTTTTGCATGCAAACATGAAGGAAAGAAGACCGATTGGACGCCCCAGGTTAAGATGGAGGGACGACGTCTTGGCATACCTAAGAAAGTTGGGTATGAACAACTGGCAGCGGGCGGCATAAGGCAGAATTTGATGGAAGAGGGTTGTGAAGGCGGCAAAATACCTCCGTAACGCCAGAGAGAGAGAGAGAGAGGGTGGGGGATTCCCTACATCAATACATTCAATACTATATTGTTGTATGGACTACCCGCACCCACTCTCATCATATTTATGGCCTATTGAGATATATCGCAGTATTATTAGTAGCCCACAGGCGCTAAATATCTTACGACGGCTTGGTTGCACTGGTATTACGTTCCTCTAAAGAGGAAGACGCAGTGGCGGTTTCAAAGGGAGGGTAATCGGGTAATTACCCACCCCCCCAAAATTTTTCCATATTCCACGCAAATAACACAATCGGTGAATTTTTCTAACGCTTTAAAACTTTAGAAAAGGATAGGGAGATTTCACCAGTGCCGCAACAACATAAATATGCGCCTGGTGCGTAAAATTATTTGGCGCCCCCCCCTTATAATTACATACGCAATTTTTAAAATTTTATGGTAGTGATGATTAAGACATTCAGTTACATTGTTTTTTTCGCCAAAATGTTATTTAAGATATTTTCTTACCATATTTATCGAGAATCCTTTTTTAAACCCATTATCAGCTACAAAAAAATGTTTAATTAATTAAAAATTTTCACATGCCATGCTCAAAAATCATATTAAATTCTTTCCAATTCTGTCCGTGTGGTCTCACGTACGTACATTGGGGCGCACGCGCACGTGCACCAATTTTAGAACTTGGAACCTTGCAAGCGTAGACCTGTTCATCTATTATCTATTGCAATAAAAATTATTAGTGGAAATAAAATCCATGTAATTGTACATTACAACGTAAAAACCCTTTCAAGCGAGGACAAAGTACTCCAACTCGAAAAATAACTTCATCAAATCCACTGCGACATAGTCGGTCTC
>JARJDX010060226.1:0-24530 GCA_030264735.1 Gymnusa sp. GC000175 | reverse complement strand
TTATATCTATATAACGTATGTGCTTTGTTTGATTTTCCTAATTAATCAATACCTATAAATAAATAAAATAGATCACCTCCTACATATTACGATATAGAATGTATAGCCAAAATCTGATTATGATATCTTTATTAATAACTTCAAAAAGTAAAAAACAAATTAACATGCAAATGGATAGCAAGATTTTAGGGGGTCACACAACCTTAAGAAATGAAACCATGGTTTTAACACATTAAAAAAAAACACAGACATAGAAAAAACGGGATTAAACGACGCATCTTTTGGTATAAAAAAAAATTTATTTATAGAAAACTCCAACCATTGTAAGGGATAAATTGAAAAATGATGCAGAAAATTCTTATATTGGGCGTAAATACAGTCGAACTTCCTTAAGTCGAATCATTCCTTATTATACTAAAACCGTAACTTCCCCTTCTCCTTATTATTATAGTTCACTAAAAACTTAGAGATATAAAAAAAAAAAATTTGACTTGTAGAATTTCGAGTTATGGAGGTGCGACTGAATTAATTTTTTGGGGTTATAAATATAAGTGTCTCGAGGTTGTGTGGGCATTCTTCTATAAAATTGTTTCGTGTCAGTCAAAATGTGGCAAAAAAGTGTAAACAATTATTCTAACCCCAAAAATCGCGAAAATTTGATAATCCTTAAAAATTCATTATTTATTGTTTGTAGAACACTCCATATTTACTTTCATTTACGAAATAAAAGAAAGTATAATACAGTCGAACTCCCATAACTCGAACTTCTATAAGCAAAATTATTCTATATCTGGATTCGCTAATTATTGCATAAAGATCGCGTTTAGTAGTTATTTCTACTAGTAAAATTTTCCATATCTCGAATTTTTTTAGTGCACTATGATAATTCTACTTAGGAAAGTTCGACTGTAATTGCAAAAATTTTCGAAATCGAGATTTATGCGAAAATAGTTTTCCACTCTCCTCATTCGGAAAAGTGTTACTTTCGAAGTGATGTCCGTCTGTGTGTGTATCTGTCTGTCTGTGTCCACTTTACAGCCAGAACGGCTAAACAGATCGGCATGAAAATTCATATATAAGCTTTTAACAAAATTCGGAATGTTGGCTGAAATCTACCAACTGGAAGTGATAGTTTATTGGTTAGGTTTTTCGATTTTTTGTAAATACAGTCGAACGTCCATAACTCGAACTTTCACAAGGCTAATTTTTTCAACATTTCGAATTTTTTTTTTCAAACTTTTCCATCAGGATCGCAATTTGTAGTTATGTCTGTAACTCGAATTTTCTATATCTTAAATTTTTTAGTGAACTACAGTCGAACTTCCCCAAGTCGCATAATTATAGTTCCCAAAAAAATCTCAAAATATAAAAAATTCGAGTTACAGAAATAACCATAAAATGCGATCTTGATGCAAAAATTTGTGAAAAAATCGAAAATTGACTTATAGAAATTCGAGTTATGAAAGTTCGAGTGTATAATGATTCGACTTAGGGAAGTTCGACTGTATTTTAAAATCTTAATAAAAAAAAATTTTGTTTATCATTTTTTTTTTTAATTTGACATTTTAAGAACTCATCCTCGTTCGTTGCTAAGCAACATTTTATTGAATTTATTCCCATCAAGTGGCAGAAACATGCTGTCATTATAATCAGCTGACAATTATTGAAATAAGATTATATATCATTCAAAAGTGACACATGTCACTATCGGAGTTATTACCAATATACATTTCTGTTGCAGAGATATACTGCCAACCTAATTGGCTGATATTTAGTGAACGAAATATAGTTATTTTTCTATTAAAAGTAACGGATATATTTGAAATTCGTAAATGAAAGTCGTGTGGTGACCACACCCCCATTTTTATTTTTATTTTTCATATTCTTCATTATAGGTTTTCAACAGCACGGAATACCTTGTGCTATTTATCCACGGTATTTTTGATTTTCAGCATTTTTACTTCCTCTCGAATTCTTGTTGCAAAATATTTTTGTTATTCGGTTATTCCTCCTACTATTGGTTTATTTTTTGAGCCTTTTTGTATTTATTATAATAATCAAATTTACTGACCCATTAAATGCCCATAAAAATTATAAAATTGAATAAATACCAATTTTTTACAACTTTTAAAATTAGTTTCATAAAAAATTAATTAATAAAACCTCTGTTGTTGCATATTAGATATTTGTTGTGGAATGCGTGAATGATTTTTGCGCGCGCCTTGAGATTTTACAAAGTTTTATGCGCAACGCTCGCACGAATAATTAAATATTTGCATAAACTAAATTATAAAATCGTAGTATTAATTTTCATATCGAATTCTTCGTGATTTTATTATTAATTAATAATTTATTAACAATTAATGATTTTATTAACAATTAATGATTTTATTAACAATTAATAAAACGAATGTTGTTTAAATAAATAAAACGCACACATGGAAAGTGCACGAAATCTTTTTTGATCTTGGACAATTTAAAAATAACTGTTTCGTGATCAATCGAACTTAAAATTTCATTCTGGCCATATCTACATATGCCATCGAAAAAATCGTTACAAAATGCTATTGTGTTTTAAGATTTAATAACCACATACATTTACATGACAATGCGATTGTAATTACGAATTGAATTTATACGAAAAGATTGGAATACAGTTAAATGTTTTTATAAGGAGTTATACCATAATCAAAGTTGATATATGCAACGGCAGAAATGTTAATATTTTATATATTATTTAGTATTAAAAAAAAATGTGTACAGGGTGTTACAAAAATAAAAATCCTTAGCCTGAATGAAGTGAGTCGAAAACGGATTTCCGCATAAAACTTGATTTCGTAAATTTTCGCGATTACTATACTTTCTTATTCAAAGTAAGAAATTACTCTTTCTCTTTCTTATTTCCATTCTTCTTCTTACACATTTCCATTTGTCTACGCAACTTTTGTGCTAGTTGTGTATCAATAGTGCGACTCCTGCTTTGCACTTTCTCCTCTTTCCACTACACTAGAGAACACGTTTATTTTGTACTGTAGGGTTTGATTTCTAAAATTGCACATATGTCTATTTTGCGTCTGTCTACCTCCTTAAGTATTTCTAGTTCTTTATTATTCTACGATCGTACATTATAACTTTTTGACGGTTTTCATTTTTCGTTCTTTCGCCGTGTTCGCCATCAGATTATCCTTATCCGAGACAGTAAGTTGATTCTGTGAGCATGATGAAATTTTTCCCGAACTTGGAACCGTAAGAGCCAGTCACTGAGCTACTCAATCCGCCTAGCACTTAACCCAGCCACGCAAAAATTCTTATATCTTTGTCGCTAAATATTATCGCCGTATTCGCCATCAGATTATCTGTCCTTATCCGAGACAGTTTGTCGACTCTGTGAGCATGAAGAAATTTTTTCCGAACTTGAAACCGAAAGTGCCAATCACTGAGCTACTCAATCCGCCTAACACTTACCCCAGCCAGGCGAAAATTCTTGGATCTTTGTCGCTAAATATTATCGCCGTGTTTGCCATCAGATTATCTGTCCTTTTCCGAGAAAGTAAGTTGATTCTGTGAGCATGATGAAATTTTTTCCGAACTTGAAACCGAAAGTGCCAATCACTGAGCCACTCAAACCGCCTAACACTTACCCCAGCCAGGCGAAAATTCTTGAATCTTCGTCGCTAAATATTGTATCCATTCGGTTATCGCACATTCATCCTGTTATTTTTTATAGTAGAGACTATAAAAGCTTTCACGTGTTATGACCGTGCATGAATCGCAAGAAATAAAATAATGGAAACGATTCTGACAAATCTCTTGTGATAAAATTAATTAAATTAAACCTTTCCACGCTACTAAATTCGCCATTATCTCAGTTAAACACTTTCACCATCATCATTATTCGCGCAATACACATTTTGAACACATGATCATTAGAATTGTATTTAATGCAAGCACTTAGTATAATAATAATTCAACAAAATTAAATTCGTAATTGATGCAGATAAATTGCTTCACAAACAGCAAATTGTAGGTAGGTATGCCATATTTTAATCAATTAATTTCGAAAATTATTTTAAAATATTTCAGCTATACACGGAAATTTGTTTTATAAGTGTCGCCATCTAGCGGTAGAATGTAAACTAACTATATGCATTCAATGCATTTATATGACATAACCTGAAAATATTATGGGCTCTGTGGTCATTGTTCAAGGACGGTAGAGGGCGCGTCGCTCGCTTGTCGCTATTATTGAAGTGTCATGACCCATGAGTTATCTTCTATCTCTTATGACACCGTCTCCCTTTAGAGGTTGATTGGAAAATTATTTTTAAATATTTCAGCTAAACACGAAAATTTGCTTTATAAGTGTCGCCATCTAGCGGTAGAATGTAAACTGACTATATGCATTCAATGCATTTATATGACATAACCTGAAAATATTATGGGCTATGTGGTCATTGTTAGTGTGTATTTTTTGTAGAAGTGTCGTGACACATAAGTTACCTTCTATCTCTTATGACGCCGTTTTCCTTCGAAGGTTGATTGGAAAATTATTATAAAATATTTCAGCTATACACGGAAATTTGCTTTATTAGTGTCTCCATCTAGCGGTAGAATGTAAACTAACTTTATGCATTCAATGCATTTATATGACATAACCTAAAAATATTATGGGCTGTGTGGTCATTGTTGGCATGTCTTCATTATAGAAGTGTCCTGACCCATGAGTTATCTTCTATCTCTAATGACGCCGTCTCCCTTCGGAGGTTAATGGAATAATTATTTTAAAATATTTCAGCTAAACACGGAAATTTGCTTTAAAAGTGTCTCCATCTAGCGATAGAATGTAAACTAACTATATGCATTCAATGCATTTATATGACATAACCTGAAAATATTATGGGCTGTGTGGTGATTGTTAACATGTCTTCTTTATAGAAGTGTCGAGACCCATGAGTTATCTTCTATCTCTTATGACTCCGTGTCCCTTCGGAGGTTGATTGAAAAATTATTTTAAAACATTTCAGCTAAACACGGAAATTTGTTTTAAAATTGTCGCCATCTAGCGGTAGAATGTAAACTAACTATATGCGTTCAATGCATTTATATGACATAACCTAAAAATATTACGGGCATTGTGGTTATTGTTAGCAGGTCTTCTTTATAGAAAAGTCTTGACCCATGAGTCATCTTCTATCTTCTTATGACGCCATCGTCCTTCGGATGTTGACGATCTAACCTAGTAATCATCACTTTTGAGAATGCGGTTTGGCAGAATTTCGGACATACCAACTACGTAGGTCTTTCAGTCATGAGTTTTCTCATCTCACAGATCTTTTTTTCTTCGATCCTGCCCTCGATGATGAGTCGGAAAAAATCGTAGCGTTTCTTTCTCATAACGTGCCCTTGTAATTGAACTTTCATTCTTTGATGATTGACAACACCCCTTTACTTTTGGTGAAGTTTTTCTTTTTCATTTACAGGAAAGTCAAGTGAAAAAGACTCTAAATTTTTAATTTAGAAACAATTACAGTCGAACTTCTCTATATCGAATCATCATAGTTTACTAAAAAAAAATTAAGATATAGAAAATTCGAGTTACAGAAATAACTAAAAAATGCGATCTTGATTCAAAAATTTGCAAAAAAATCGAGTTATGAAAAAATTTGACTTACAGAAGTTCGACTGTATTTTCATTCTTATTTTCCTAATTTATGTTTTTATTAACACCCCCACGCAACAACAAATTTTATATAAATTTAAAAACCATTTTGTGTGGTTTTTAGATTTACAAGTAGTTGGCAAAACCTGTTGGTTCTTGAATAGATCGGTGATCGTAAAGGTGAAGCAAATAACCACAAACGCTCCATTTCTAAAAAGTCAAAGAGACATAAAAGTATACGACACCCATTCACGGAAGTTTCGTTTTAAAAAAGATTTATTACACCTGTTGTGATGAAATTAACTTCGGTCTACCTTAAACTTGCCACAAATTGACATTGTCCCACACGCATTTTTACCTTTACGTTGAGTTATTGTAAATATACCTGTCAAAAAAAAATCAGCAACTTCTAAACGACTCAAGGTTGAGGTAGGATTTATTAAGTGCAAATTGGGCCCTCATAAAATGGTGGCACTTTTTATTGCATTGAATATTTTAAACCAATTTTAGATAGAAAATAAACAAAAAATTGCGCGTTTTTTCAAAAATAGCCAAAATCATTAATAAATTTAAAATTTCCCTAGTACTGTATATGTAAAATTTGTTTGGGTATCTCTTGGTATTAACATTTTGATTCTGCGAATATAATTCGACCGGGATAATTAAAAAAAATGCAAAAAAAAATGTTGACATAAGAAGTAGAACTACTTAAGCGCTAGTTATGTGCTTGCATTTTGATTTATATTTACGATATAAAGCCGTAAAAAATAATTTCGGCTAGCGCCACAATATTTCCGAGAACAAAATGTCAAAAATTGAACCTTCATCCATGGTTACCACCCTCTTTTATTAAAACTTTTTAAGGTTTATAAACATACTAGAGGTACCAAACTTTTTTTTATACAAAAATTAGGGTTGCCAGCTTTTTTAACGAAAAAAATAAAGTTAGGGTTACCAACTTTTTTAATAAAAAAAATAAAGTTAGGGTTGCCAACTTTTTTATTAATAAATAAATAAAGTTCGGCATGCCAACTTTTTTCATAAAAAAAAATAAAGTTCGGGTTGCAAACTTTAAAAAAAAAAAAATTTGTTTAAAATTTTTTTTCTCAATTACATATTAGGTTAGTATTTTGACTTAGGAAGTGAAACCTCTTAAGCGCTATTTATGTGCTTACATTTTGATTAATATTCACGATATAATGCCGTAAATTTTATTCGGTGGAAGCCGAGGACCATAATACTACCGAGAACAAAATTTCAAAAATTTAACCTTCATTCATAGGGTTACCACCTTCTTTTATTAAAACTTTTTAAGGTTTATAAACATACAAGAGGTAGAACCCCTTATTTTGTACAAAAATTAGGATTGCCAACTTTTTTTAATGAAAAAAAAATGAAGTTAGGGTTGCCAATTTTTTTTTTTTTCAAAAAAAAAAAAAAATTTGTTCAAAAATTTGTTTTTCAAACATTTACACCAAACACTATTGACTATTAGGTTTGTATTTTGACAAGAACAAAATTTCAAAAATTTAACTCTTATCCATAGGGTTACCACTTGCTTTTGTTAAAACTTTTTAAGGTTTACAAACATACTAGAGGTACCAACTTTTTTTATACAAAAAATAGGGGTGCCAACTTAAAAAAAAAAATTAGGGTTGCCAACTTTTTTTTTTCAAAATACAAAATTTGTTCAAAAAAATTTTATTTTCAATTATACACACCATACAGCATACAGTATTGGGTTAATACTATTAATTGGTTTAAATCTAAATTAGTGTTTGACCTATTCGTCTGGATATGTCTTTTTATTCCCTCTTCTATCTTACCCTTGTGTTTCTGAGAAAATTTTAAAACTATGCATCAATTCAATTAATTTCAAATTGAAGATGACGTGTGCGCCACAAATTTGAATATTGCATAGAAACAGTTGGACATCACATGTTTAGAAACTCTCTTATTAAAAGATTCTTTTCAATTAATATACATAACCTTATTAAAATGGGTTAGCCTTTAAGAAATTAACCAAATGTTCCCAAATTTAAATATTATCAATTAACACTTTCATTTTTTATTACAGTTTGTGCTTGTGTTTATATTTTGTGTATTCTATAAAATATTTTTTAAAACCAAATACAGTCGAACTTCCCTAAGTCGAATCATCATAGTTTACAAAAAAAATTTGAGATATAGAAAATTCAGGTTACAGAAATGGCTACAAAATGCCATCTTGATGCAAAAATTTACGAAAAAATTGAGATATAGAAAAATTTGACTTAAAAAAATTCGTGTTATGGAAGTTCGACTGTAGGTTTATGTCGTAAAATTAAAATTTTTTGAGAAAACATTTTTTTTTATTTAAAAAAAAAATTGTGTTTGATAATTTTGATAAATTATCAAACATAACATAAGCGCGCTACGAGGTCTGGGACAGTTTTTTAGACGATTTTGCCCTGCGCGCTTTTTCCTGCGCGCTTTTGACTGCGCGCTTAGGACTGCGCGCTTTTGACTGCGCGCTTTTGACTGCGCACTTTTGACTGCGCGTTTTTGTCCTGTGGGATTCTGTTACGCCGTCGTTAATTTTGTATAGCAAAATCTTTTGCATTGCATCGTCTCTGTTTGTGACGGACAGATTAAAAAATGTACCTTGACGCAATTATTAATTGTCCAAGTCAACATTTTTGTTGTAATCATCAATTTTATTTATTTAAACATTCTTTTGAACTGGTTTTGAGCTCTTATAAAATGTGTAAAAAGCAAGACTTTAAAACGTGCAAAGAGTATGAAATATAAACATGTAGAAGAAATTAATTAGATCCTGCAAGACCTGCAATATCTCGTGATGTTTCCATTTTAATTACGGCGTCTTGAAATAATAGCTTTCTTTTTATTATGGGACACCCTATAATTCACATTTAAATGATATATACTGCCGCAATTTTTCATCGAATGACACACGCCGTTCATATATTGGACGTTTATTGACTTTCACATCTTCCTTTTTTTATGTTACGATAATTTTAAATGCAATAAATTATACGATTTGAATATCTTTGAGGCTAGTTTAGCTTTCAGTTTTAATTTTGTAAATTTATTCTTTTGGCAATTTAAACAAAACAAAAATTTTAAATTAAAATTCCTTAAAAACAAAAAAAAAATAAAGTGAATCTTTAAAACAAAAAAATTAAAAAATTCTTTATAAAAAATAAAACTGCCATCTTGAATTTTTTTGGAAATCAAAAAAAATATCAAATCATAATTTTTTAAAATAAAAAATTAAAAAATTCTTTATAAAAAATAAAACCGCCATCTTGATTTTTTTTTAAATAAAAAAATATCAAATCATAATTCTTTTAAACAAAAAATTTAAAAATTCTTTATAAAAAATGAAACCGCCAACTTGAATTTTTTTGGAAATAAAAAAAAATATCAAATCATAATTCTTTAAAATAAAAAATTTAAAAATTCTTTATAAAAAATAAAACCGCCATCTTGATTTTTTTTTAAATAAAAAAATATCAAATCATAATTCTTTTAAGCAAAAAATTTAAAAATTCTTTATAAAAAATGAAACCGCCATCTTGAATTTTTTTGTAAATAAAAAAATATCAAATCATAATTCTTTAAAACAAAAAATTTAATAATTCTGTATAAAAAATAAAATTTAAACCAAATTTCTTTAGAAACAAAAAAAAAAACTAAAATCTTTTAGAAAAAAAAAATTAAACCAAAATTCTTTAGAAACAAAATTAACGAAAACTCTTGACACACGAAAAATAGAGCAAAGTTCTACAAACAGTTTTAAACCAAAATTATCTAGGAAAAAAAGTAATGAACCAAAATTCTTCAAAAATAAAAAAATAACCCAAAATTCTTTAGAAACAAAAAATTGCACCAAAATTAAAAAAATTAAAAAAAAAAAACAAAATTGTTAAGAAACAAAAAATTACACAAAAATTAATTAAGTTTATGACAGTTGATCGTGTGATAATAAATTTTGTTTTATTGTTATTCGTGTCAACTTTATTTAAAATTAACATTGCTTAAATTTTTTAATCTCAAATGGGTTTTTATTCATCGTTGAAAATAGGAAAAAAAGTCTATTTAATCATGTAAAAATCAAATATGGCGAGCATTTTACTAAATAAGAAAATTGATAATAAAATCTCGGTAACCGCCATCTTGAATTTTATTTAGGTATTTAGGTAGTTTTAAGTTAACTTTATAAATTAACAAAATTTCATACAAAACTTTTTTGTAGCTTTTATAATTTCGGAGAAATTTGACATTCTAGAAAAAGGCGATTTTTTTAAATTATTCAAAAACTGATTGGAATTTTGAAAATTTCTCAGCGGAATCTAAGTAAGCGCAGAAATCTACATAACATTTTCCTTATAACCAAGTCCCTACCTTTAATAATAAGAAAGATACGCATGGTAGTTTGGACCGCCCTGTATAGCAAAATTCTTTATAAACTATAAAAAAAAACTGATAAATCAAATTTCTATGGAAACAAAAAAATTAAGCACAGATACCTTGTTATTATAATCAGCTGACAAATTTGACTTTTTGTTTGGAAAAAGGCGATTTTCAGTTTTTTTTGAAATAATTTCAAAATTTTGAAAAATTCTCAGCAGAATCTAAGTTAGCACAGAAATCTACACAACATTTTCCATTTAACCAAGTCTCTATCTTTATTAATAAGAAGATACCTATGATATTCTACTCAATTTGGACCACCCTGTATAGCAAAATTTTTTAGAAACTTGACAAACTAATTTACCAAAACACTATAGAAACAAAAGAATGAAGCAGCAGCACAGACACCTTGTTATTATAATCAGCTGACAATTAATGAATACATCGGCTAAAAGTGACAAATGTCACCAATGGAATTGCTGCCAACATAATTTTCAACAAAATGAAGTTGCAGGTACATACTGCCAATCTAATTGGCTGATAATTATTAAAATATAGTTATTTTCTATTAAAAATAACGGATATGTTTAAATTTCGTAAATAAAAATCGTATGGTGACCACACCACCACTATTTAAAATGTAATTGCCAGTTTCTCTGTCACGATGAAAATATCTTCAAACACAGAGAACCTAAAAAGCTGAAATTTTGTACTCAAGTAGCCGTAATCCCTGCACGAAAATGTTGCGATCCCGGAAATCCTTCAGGATTAAGTGTAATAAACCCAACGTAAGAGTTAATTAAAGTAAAATTGAAGATTTTTCAACGGGCGTTATGCTAGTATATGCAAAAATGTTAATATTCACTTTTATTATTTATCGTAGCAGTTTTATTCTTGTACAACGAAATTTTACACAATTGATGGGTAAAATATGTAGATATGCAAGTATAATAAGCTGAAGAAGCTTTGAAATAAGTTGAATGAATATTAAATTTCTTTAATTAATAAAATAAATATAATATGTCGGGAATTCGAAGATTAATTTATTTTAATATTTTAATTGATTCGCTTCCACATATCCACATACTGCAGCTGTAGTTGTAGCATCAAGAAGTCATTTTGCGACACATACTTTGTGCTAATAACTTCTCGAAGACATTCTATTTTATGAGTATTACATCAACAATTTATTTTTTATATAAAAAGCACAAAGATCTTAAACTAATAAAAAAATTAAAATGTGTCAATGAAGTATGTACCTACTAGCCGTTTTTACCCTGCGTTGCAGAGACGCTCACAACCAAAAAAGTAAAAAATCTCCATTTAACAGTGTTAAACAAAACTTTAAGTCTCATTTGAAAATTAAAAGTTAGTACCAATAACTCAAAAACACGTACAAGTTAGAAAAATTTTGAGAACCCCTGGTGTTTCTCCGCCAAAAAGTGCCTGTATAAAGTGCAAACTAAAATTGTGTTTTTTTTTCATTTTAGAAAGTTATAAGCCAAAAACAAAATTTGCAAGAATTTAATTTTTTGCCTTATCTAGTTACCTATGCTTATTTTCGGATTCTATTCTAAACACGATATTTCCGAAATGCCAACTCGTATCAAAAAATTTTCTTAACAAAAATTAAAGATTGTCTAAAGATCTATAAAAAAGTTTTATGGGTCAAAGTTCCCCGGTCATATACAGGGGGTCAAAAAACTTATTGAAAATGTCCCGTTTTTTTTTCAAAAAAGAAAACAATGGCAAATTTTGCCGCGCTTAGTATTTAGAAACTGGCGGTGATGAATAATTCTTGTCTCCGCAACCCGATAGCCCCATAAAAGTTGTTTATACAACGCCCCCTAAATATTCCGTACGACAAAAGGTACGCTCAAAAGTAAGAAAAAAAATTTACATTGAGTCGCGAAAGCTTAAATACTATACTAATGACGATATTTCCGAAATGCCAACTCGGATCAAAAAATTTTCTTAACAAAAATTAAAGATCGTCTAGAGATCTATAAAAAAGTTTTATAGCTCGACGTTCCCAGGTCATATACAGGGGGTCAAAAAATTTATTGAAAATGTCCCGTTTTTTTTGAAAAAGAAAACAAGGGCAAATTTTGTCGCGCTTCGCATATTCAGAAAGTGGCGGTGATAAATAATTTCTATCTCCGCAACTCCATAGTTCCATAAAAGTTGTTTCTACAAAGCCCCCAAAATTTCTGTACGACAAACGGCACGCCCAAAAGTGAGAAAAAAATATTTACATTAAGTCGCGAAAGCTTAAATTCTATACTAAAGACGATATTTCCGAAATGCCAACTCGGAGTAAAAAACTTTCTTGACAAAAATTAAAGATCGTCTAGAGATCTATAAAAAAGTTTTATGGCTCGACGTTCCCCGGTCATATACAGGTGGTCAAAAAAATTATTGAAAATGTCCCGTTTTTTTTCAAAATGAAAACAAGGGCAAATTTTGTCGCGCTTAGCATTCAGAAACTGGCGGTGATGAATAAATTCCTTCTCCGCAACTCGTTAGTTCCATAAAAATTGTCTATACAAAGTCCCCAAAAATTTTCGTACGACAAAAGGTACGCTCAAATGTAAGAAAAAAAAATTACATTGAGTCGCGAAAGCTTAAATTCTATACTAAAGACGATATTTCCGAAATACCAACTCGGAGTAAAAAACTTTCTTGACAAAAATTAAAGATCGTCTAGAGATCTATAAAAAAGTTTTATGACTCGACGTTCCCCGGTCATATACAGGGGGTCAAAAAATTTATTGAAAATGTCCCGTTTTTTTTCAAAAAGAAAACAAGGGCAAATTTTGTCGCGCTTAGTAATTAGAAACTGGCGGTGCTGAATTATTTCTGTCTCCGCAACTCGATAGTCCCATAAAAGTTGTCTGTACAAAGCTCTCCGTTTCCGTACGACGAATGGTACGTCGTCGCGAGTCGCGACGCTTTCGAAATTTGGCAATGCGACGCCATATCTTGAGAACGACGCCATCTAGTAGAACGCGGTAAACGGCGTTCGAAAAATCACCTTAAATAAGTATGATGCTGACGTTTATTTCCTGTAATACTTAGTGCTCAAAATCAATTTTTGAAATTTTTTTGACAAAAACAGGGGTAAAAAATTTCTCCTCCGGCGCGATTCCGACCTGGAGGTGCCAAATTTTTTTAAATCGATGACACTAAAAAACCGATCGGAGGAGCTTTTGCACCGACCCTGTGCTACGAACGGTATTGCGTCGCGACACGTTTAAAAAAAGCGTCACGACGCCATATCTCAAGAACAGCGCCACCTAGCGGAATGCGAATAACAGCAATCGATCGGGCACGATGAAAATCTCGCATTGTTAATTTTCAGCCATTTTGTTAAACATTTAGGGGTCGAAAAAATTAAAAAACCTGTTTTGGGGTAGTTTTCAAGGGTTCACGATTGCTGAATCCCAGGACTGTGCTTTTAAAGCACAGATAAATACTTCCGGAATTGTGTTAGGGATGAATCTGTGCACATTTTATATTGATTAAAAGTTTAAATTTCGTTTCCGTTCTTCCGCTATGATTTTTTGAATTTCATCAATTTTTACGCCAGGTTCGAAAAACACAAATTAGGGGTTGCACGCCATTACCTTGCATTTTTCCAACTTATTCTGCCATAATTCGACGGACGTGCGTCATTTTTATGGAAAAATAACCATAACCTCATACCTCAAAGACGCCTTTATTTTCAACCTTAGAAAAATTTATTTTTATCCCCAAAAAACGAAGCCCTTCTTTCATTTCTTTACCCATCAAGTAGCAGAGACATTCTGTCATTATAATCAGCTGATATTTATTGAAATAGGTTATGTATCATTTAAAAGTGACGGATGTCACTATCGGAGTTATTGCCAACATACATTTCAATGAAATGAAGTTGCAGAGACATACTGCGCACCTAATTGGCTGATATTTAATGAATGAAATGTTGTATGCCATTTAGCTTAGTAAGTCTATAAAAATAATTTAAACAGCCCCAAGTTCCAAGCAAAACTTAGTTTTTAAAGTAATTATTATCATGTCACATTCAGTTCCTGGTGACTTAACTATGTTACTCTGTCAAAACATGATTTTGCATTGATTTATTTAAAGAGCAAAAAAATGATCCAAAAAATAACGATGAGGTAGAAGAAAACAAAAATTTAAAAGTTGAGTGTATTTCTAAAATCTTCTTCGTGAATGTATCAACAAGTGATTTTTATTTTTCAAAAATATGATTTTTTTTGCCTATTTCAACAACCCCTTTATAAAACCTCAATAAACCGAAAAATCCCAAAACTTGTAAACGTCGCCAGAACTTTGCTTTAAAAGTTAAAAGCACGTCTTGTAATAAAATTAAAGCGTAAAATCATAAAAGTACCTTAAAACCAATTGAGCGCATTGTTCGATGGGCCGTACGGTTTGACATCGTGCAACAAATATTGTGCCGCTAACTTTGTCCAAACAAACTGGGGTGTAGTAAATTGGAGGTATACACCTAACCAGGGGGTACAGGTACTTCTTTAAATGTAATATTACAATGTTATACCCCCTATTGATTCGTTCTAGTTTATATATGTGGTTGTTGAGTGGTTTTTACACACCACCGTGAAAAATTAGAATTGAAATACCTGTTGTATATTAAAACATCTAAAGAATGGCAACGGTGGTCAACCTGGACATGAATTGTTACGTTTCGTATTTTGACGTTTTTGTTATACGGTTTAATTTAAAGCCTTCTACGGAAGCATTTTTTTTCGTCATAAAAAAATTAACTCGGATAAAACTTAAAATTTGTGATTTTTTAAATTATAAAATAGTAGTTTTGGTTTAAAAGTTTTGGGTTCGATTCCTGAGCACTGGATTACAATTTGCTTTTAGAATGTAATTAATTATTTTAGGATGCTATCTATCTATCTATCTATTTTAGGATACTATTTATTGTCTAACAAAAATGTGTAATAAAAATATTTGATTTTCCAACCCCCTCACAACCAAAACTGTTGATCAATAATATTGATAATAGAAGTATTTAAAGAGGTAATATCGCATGAAAATTTTTAATAAATTCATCACGTTGATTTTCTTTTGCGTAAAAGTGCTACTGCATGTCGATATGTTTTATTTTTAAGCAACAACAAGAGCATTGAGTCGTGGTAACAAATATATTAATATATAGTCTATATCGAAATATATTTTTGCTACGGTAAGTGACTTTACTTTTACTCGTGCTCTGAATTGTTACAACAATTAAATAATTAGCAGAGGCTCCGATTTCACTCATATTATTCTGATTTTTTAATTAGATTAAAAGCACGCTACATATCTCAATAACTTGTACGCAATTCAAATTATAACTATTGAACATATGGTACATCAAACACACTCACACATTCGTACACACATAACGTACACGTACACCTATGTTAATTAATACATAGACATTATTGTGACATGCTACTGCTCACTTATTAAAACAAAGAACAATACTTCTTGCCTGTTTGCCATTTAGAATAAACGCATTCTTGGATGTGTTGCAAACTCTTTATTTTAATTTTGTTTTCTTGCTTTTTTTTTGACCTGTGGTCACCTATTGTCAATTTTTTTGGCGAAATATTTAAAAATTACATCACTACTAATTAAAAAATAAAATTGCATCATTGCGACGAGCAAGGATAAGTAAAAATTTAATTTTAAACACTTTTGTACTCCCATGCTTTTTTCATAAATTTGATAATTTTGAAAATATTTTCAAAAAACTGAAAAATTTAACCAGTAAACGCCACTTCAGGTTTGTGAATTTCAGCCAAAAGTCACCGAAACTTCACAATTTTTGTTAAAAGCCTAAATATGAATTTTCAGGTCGATCAGTTTAGGCCTCTTTAAAGAGAACGCGGACACACGAACAGACAGACATACACCACTTCGAAAACAACTTTTTCTGAATGAGGACGGACAAACTCTATTAAAAATTGAATTTTTAACACGGCTTACGTCAATTAAAAATGCAATATTATAAAACAGCGTGTTAAAAGTAACCACTTTTAATACTAGCGTTAAAAGTAACCACTTTTAATACTAGTGTTAAAAGTAACCACATTTGACACTAGTGTTAAAAGTAACCACATTTGACACTAGGGATAAAAGTAACCACTTTTGACACTAGTGTTCAAAGTAACAACTTTTAACACCAGTGTTAAAATAAACCACTTTTGACACTAGTGGTAAAAGCTACCGACGTTACGAACGCGCCGTAAGAAAAGCGCGCTGCAGAAAAACGCGCAGAATTAAATGGCGCAAGGGCAAAAGGGCGCATTTCAAAAAGCGCACAAAGACATAAGTACGCAGGACAAAAGCGCGTAAGGACATAAGCAAGCAGGATAAAAGCGAGAAATAGCAAAAAACGCGGAGATATACTTAAACACAATCTAGAAACTGTCATTAAAAGAAAAATTGGTACTCAGGCAATTCATCCAATATTGCAATTTAAAACTCTTAATTTTATTAATTAACCTAACCTAACCTAACCTAACCTAACCTAACCTAAATATTTCTTAATTTAAGTTATAAGACTTATATTTGTTACATTTTTTGCGAATGCATAGAATAGATTATACCAGGTGTTCCAAAATAACTCGAAAAATACGCATCGTACGAAAACAGTTTTCCAAACCCTTGCGCGCTTATATCCTTGTGAATTTATGCCTTTGCGCGCCTCTGTCGTTGCGCGTTTTTGTCCTGCGCCTTTTTGTCGGATTACCGTTACGAAAATAATAAATTAAATACATACATTATCAATATTTTCAATTCTTTTGATAGCACTTTCTTCTGCGCTAAAATAAACGACAATTTCTGTCGGTAACTCTTCAATAGATTGCATCATAATCAGAATCAGAATGTTTTATTATTATTTGACAATTTGTTTTCATATGTTGCGGCGTCTGCGTCACTGCCGTCTTCATGCAACCAAACGGAAACTACGCTACACGCGGCGCGGATTTTCTCGATTTCCTTGCTGGTTCCCGCTTGGGAATACATATACATTAGAAGCAGAATTTAATGTTCTTTAAGAATACGTAAAAATATTTTGAAAAAACTCAAAATTGAGTTCAAAATTTTGAAAATTAACGCAAATTGTTTTTTACTTTGATTTTAAAAAACGTCAACGTTTGGAGCTCAGTTAAGGGGACGAATTTAAGGGTTGAAAATTGTAAATAATATTCAGTGGAAGCAGAATTTAATGTTCCTTAAGAATATGTAAAAATATTTTGAAAAAACTTAAAATTAAGTTCAAAACTTTGAAAATGAACGCAATTTGCTCTTTACATTGATTTTTAAAAACGTCTACATTTAAAGCTCAGTTAGGGGACGAATTTAAGGGTTGCAAATTGTAAATTATATGCATTACAAGCAGAATTTAACGTTTTTTAAGAAAATGTATAAATATTTTGAAAAAACTCAAAATTAAATTCAAAATTTTGAAAATGAACGCAATTTGATTTTTACATTGATTTTAAAAAACGTCTACATTTAAAGCTCAGTTAAGGGGACGAATTTAAGGGTTGCAAATTGTACATTATCTGAAAAAGAAGCAGAATTTAACGTGTTTTAAGAAAATGTATAAATATTTTAAAAAAACTCAAAATTGAGCTTAAAATTTTGAAAAGGAACACAATTTGTTTTTACACTGATTTTAAAAAACGTCAACGTTTAAAGCTCACTTAAGGGGACGAATTTAAGTATTGCGAATTGTAAATTATATGCATTAGAAGCAGAATTTAAAGAATTTAATGCCTTTTAAGAATATGTAAAAATATTTTAAAAAAGCTTAAAATTTTTAAAATAAACGCAATTTGTTTTTTACATTGATTTTATAAAACGTCTACATATAAAGCTCAGTTAAGGGGTCAAATTCAAGAGGTTCAAATTGGGTATTATATACATTTGAAGCAAAATTATTGCTGTTTAAGAATATGTAAAAATATTTTCAAAAAAACTCAAAATTGAGTTCAAAATTTTAAAAATAAACGCAATTTGTTTATTACATTGATTTTATAAAACGTCTACGTTTAAAGCTCAATTAAGGGGACGAATTTTAGGGTTGCAAATTGTAAATTATGTACATTAAAACCAGAATTTAATGTTCTTTAAGAATATGTAAAAATATTTTAAAAAAACTCAAAATTTAGTTCAAAATTTTAGAAATGAACGCAATTTGTTTTTTACATTGATTTTAAAAAACGTCTACATTTAAAGCTCAGTTAAAGGGACAAATTCAAGGGTTGCAAATTGGAGATTATATACATTTGAAGTAGAATTTAATGCTGTTTAAGAATATGTAATAATATTTTCCAAAAAATTCAAAATTTAGTTCAAAATTTTAAAAATGAACGTAATTTGTTTTTTACAGTGTTTTTATAAAACGTCTACATTTAAAGCTCAGTTAAGGGGATGAATTTTAGGGTTGCAAATTGGAGATTATGTGCATTAGAGGCAGAGTTTAATGTTCTTTAAGAATATGTAAAAATATTTTGAAAAAACTCAAAATTTAGTTTGAAATTTTAAAAATTAACGAAATTTTTATTAAATTGTTTTCGTTTATTTCATAATTTCCAAAGACTGTCCGATTTTTGTTCAAAATTTAATGCAATCTTGTTTTTAAAGAAATTTATTATGCTTTTAATAATGTTTCTAGGAAAAACATTGTGCTAAAATTAATTTATTTTGCTACCGGGGTTGCTCCACTCGCTACGCTCTTTTCGCAATCTTCCCATTTAGAAAATTTATTATGCTTTTAAAAGTGTTTGTAGGAAAAACATTTTATGTGACATGTGTGCTAAAATGAATTTATTTTTTTCGCGGGGTTGCTCCACTCGCTACGCTCTTTTCGCAATCTTCTCCTTTGGAAAATTTATTATGCTTTTAATAGTGTTTGTAGGAAAAACATTGTATGATATGTATGCTAAAATGAATTTATTTTTTTTTTCGTGGAGTTGCTCTACACGCTACGCTCGTTTCGCAATCTTCCCCACACGCAAATTAAAATCCCACTTTTAACACTTATAAATAAATAAATTATTACATAAAAAAAAACTTAATAAAATAAAAATTTGGCAATTTATAATAATACCGAAAAGCAATTTAATATAAAATATGTGTTGATGTACAAATAACATCAAATATTACCAACTTTGCAACATAAAAATTGCGTGTTTCAGATCGCACAAAACAATCTTTACGTTAAAAAATTTTAAATTAAAATATGAACTTACACAAAACAAAGATATTATACGTAATAAAGTAGTTGGTTAACGCAACTTATTTCGTGTTGTTTAAGAAGCGTCTGTCTCTGTTTGGCGCGCCCTGGTCTCGTGCTTACGAGAGAGATGGACGAGGTATAGTGAAAGAACGGAGCGACGTCCTTGCAAGGCCGCGGGACTTCCTAGATTGCAACATGTGCCTATGTACTAACACTGCACATAAATACTACATTGTACACTGAGTTCGGGTATAAATATAGTCAGAAATTATTACCAGAAGTAAAATTATTTACTTATTTCCGTGCATTAATGAATCATTTTTTGAACTTTATATGCTTCAATTGGAATGGGTAAAAGTCATGACCTTTACCAAAAGATTCTCGTGGAGTGTGTCGCGTTCTTTCTATCATAAATTCATAAACTGAAATGAAGATATTCCAAGAATTGTGGGCGGTTGGATTTTTTTTTACATAAATGCAACACCTACAAGAGTTCATATTTAATTGGAAAATAAATTGTTTACAAAACTTTATATAGGATTTTACAGGATTCTGTTTAATATAAAATTTGCAAAAATCCTTTTTTTTGTAATAATTTATAGGTTGTATTCAAAAATGTGAAAATATAATATGGCGCTACTAAAACAAACGAAAATTGATAGTAGAATATCCGCCATCTTGGACGTTAGAATAAAATTTACAAAGATCCTTTTTTTGTTATAATTTATAGGTTATATTCAAAAATGTGAAAATCCAATATGGCGTTGCTAAAACAAACAAAAATTGATAGTTGAATATCCGCCATCTTGGACGTTAATATAAAATTTACAAAAATCCTTTTTTTATTATAATTTATAGGTTATATTAAAAAATGTGAAAATCCAATATGGCGCTACTAAAACAAACGAAAATTGATAATCCGCCATTTTGGACGTTAATCATTGTGCTGTCATAATGTGACGTTGACAGCAATAATCATAATGTGATGTTATGACAGTAAGAATCACATATTTGAATTTTTTTCTCTCGAACAGAGTTTCATTAATAACGTTTTTGTTATATAATTGTATAATTGAAAATTATGATTTTCATTTTTTTTGACATGTTCAAAACACAAAATGGTGGATCAATTTTTTTTTCAGATTATTGTGCAGCTTACTTAGCATCAATTTAAAGTAGGCTTAAGATAAATGTATATCTTAAGATAAGCCCTAGGCGTAAGATTATAAAACCAACACCCTGTATATTTTTTGTAAAAAAAATCAAGATAGAAGTGGCAAAAATTCACAAAATGGCATTTTTGGTAATCAGTAATGAATATTAAATTTTAATTTGATGAGTAATTTTTTTTACACTAGTAATAAAATAATTTTGATAAATTGTAGTTAATTTGACCGTTTAAAAAATTATTATTATAAAAAATTTGATTTTAAAATTTATAAATGGGTTATAATTTAAAATGATTAAACACTATATAAACAATATAAATATGTATAATAACGCATTTGTAGATGTAAAATTAAATTCTTAGCTAGCGTAAAGATATTTTGGAAAGTGCCTATAGCTATGTTATCGCACTGAATCAGTAAATTCGCAATTATTTATGTATTATATGTAGTATGTACTTATATACCCATCTACAATAATGTCTAATTAGTCTATAAGCACAAGTGCTGGTGCCAGTCGTATTAATAATTTGCCAGTAAAGCTAGGCACTAGTTAAAAGGACATAAATGGGGATAAGTCGTTTCAAAATGAGTTTTATTGTTAAACTCTGTTTCGTACCATACCATCATTATAAATACTAATTACAGTCATTTTACTTCTAAGTTATAACTATATAGTTAAAACTATATCATTCATATCTTACCTGGATGAATTATTAGTATTTTATTGCATATTATTCAAAAATATTTCATTTTATACCTGGAAATTACCTTAAATAAATGCTACCCAAAGTTTTGAATTAATATTTTTCTCTCATAAATAAAGCTTCGTTAATAAATTTGATACTAATTAAAAAAAAATGGAGGTGTCACCACTCGACTTTCATTTACAAATTTAAAACATCCGATATTTTTAATAGAAACATAACTATTATTCATTAATCCGACATCCGTCACTTTTGTATGCTAGATGCCTTATTTTATTAATTATCAGCTGGTTATAATGACATTATGCTACTTGATGAGAATGAATTCAATAAAATGTTGCTTAGCAATGCTTAAAATGTTTAAATTTGAAAAATCATAAGAACAAAATTTGTTGCAAATTTAATTCTAAACACTTTTGTACTTCTATGTATTTTCCATAAACTTGATATTTTTTTAAATATTTGCAAAAAACAGAAAAACCTAAGCAATGAACTACCACTTCCGGTTTGTTGATTTTCAACCATAAATCACTGGGATCTCCCAATTTTCGCTTAAATATAAATTTTCAGACCGATCAGTTTAACCGTATGGGTTGTGAGAGGACAGAAATACACAGACAGACAGACAAACAGATAGACAGAAAGAAAGACAGAAAGAAAGAAAGATAGAAATAAAGACAGAAAGAACGACAGAAATAAAGACAAATAGATAGACAGACAGACAGCACTTCAAAAATAACTTTTTCTGATAGAGGGAAGTCGAAAAAGGAAATTTTCGCAAAAATCTAAATTTTGAAAATTTTCGCGATTACACACATAAATCGTGATTACGAAAAATGCCATTTTGTGGATTTTTGCCACTTATATCTTGATTTTTTTTACAAAAATATACAGGGTGTTGGTTTTTCAATCTTACGCCTAAGGCTTATCTTAATAGATACATTTATCTTATGCCTACTTTAAATTGATGCAAATTAAGCTGCACAATAATCTAAAAGTAAATGAAAGTAAGAAATTGTTGAGAAGGAATAATAATAAATAACAAAAAATGGGGGTGTAGTCACTACACGACTTTCATTTACGAATTTAAAACATATTCGTAAGTTTTAATAGAAACATTTCATTATATATCAGCCAATTAGGTTGGCAATATGTCTCTGCAACTTCATTTTGTTGTGAAATGTATTTTGGCAATAACTTTGATAGTGACATCCGTCACTTTTGAATGATATACAACCTATTTCATTAAATATCAGCTGATCATAATGGCAGTTTATTTCTGTGACTTGATGAGAATAAATTCAATAAAACGTGCCTTAGCAACGAACAAAGATGAGTTTTTAAAATGTTAAATTTTGACAAAACAAATTTTTGTTAAAAGCTTTAATATGAATTTTCAGACCGATCAGTTTATCCGTCTTGTTGTAGAGAGGACACACACAGACAGACAGACCCTTCGAAAACAAGTTTTTCCGAATGAGGGGAGTCGTTAATGGATATTCCCTCAAAAATCTCGATTTCGAAAACTTTACTATACATACTTTTATTTACTTCGTAAATGAAAGTAGTTAATTATAGTAGGGACAAGGAAGGAGCCTCCTCGTGGCGTCCCTGGTAACGGGTCCTAGGACGAAATGCCTGTGGAATGTAAAATTGCCAGGCATAACTCTTGTGGATACGGCTAATCCTTCTAAAATTATGAAATTTTTAATAAATTTTGATTTTTTTTAAGTTTTCGCTAACACCAGTTTTACAGGGGGTTTTTTAGCCAATGGTTTTGGCTACAATTTTTTTTTTTTACATTTTCACATAAATTTTGCCCATAAATTATGAAACTTAGAGCAGTTTTTGGTAAATTTTGAATTTTAAACGCGCCTTTATTATTTATTTTCGTATTATGTAAAAACAATTTTCGTGACGTATTTTTCGAGACGCATTTTTCGTTAAGCATTTTAACTTCTCATACGGCCGGGACAAATTTTGCCCATAAATTAAAAAGCAGAGCAGTTTTTGGTAAATTTTGAGTTTTAAACGCGCTTTCATTATTTATTTTCATATTATTTAAAAACAATTTTCGTGACGCATTTTTCGAGACGCATTTTTCGTGACGGATTTTTCGTTACGCATTTTAACCTCTCATACGGCCGGGAAAGACGTAATTTTGTCCACAAATTAAGAAACTGACGGAGTTTTTGGTAAATTTTGAATTTTAACCGCGCCTTCATTATTTATTTTAATATTATTTAAAAACAAGTTTCGTGACGCTATTTTCGTGACGCATTTTCGTTACACATTTTTTATTACGCATTTTAAAGTAATTCAACGTCAAAATATATTTTTTTTTAAGATTTCAACCACAACCAATACGAAATAATTTAATTTTGAAACGTTCCATTAATCGCCTCAATTAGTGATCCATAATAATAAATTAATTTTAATTTGTGATTATTGCGCATATTATAGATTGGCGTTAGTTGAATGCATGGATGATATTATAATTATTATATAACATAATTAAAGTTGGTGTTTATTACAGTGTATATTCTGTAAAAACTTGGTCAAAGTGCTGAATGCTCGATCAAACAACGAACCTCGATACGGTATTGTATTATTCGATTTTTACCTTGCGAAATATCTCGGTGCTCGCGCGATGTTTTATATAAATTAAAAGTTATTTTGTAATTTGGATTCATTTATGGATTTATGACTGCAATTATATTATAATCAGTGCAATAGTTTATCGGGTTACTATTCTATTGCATCGCTCGAATTACCAACAACTCTCTCTGTAAAAACTAAATTTAACAACGAAAAAAACTAATAAAAAAAACAATATTAAAGAAAAACACAATAATTATTGAAAAATAAATACAAAATTAATAAATAAAAGCAAAATTTAATTTAAAAATATAATGAAAGAAGTAAAATTTAATTGAAAAAAAAAACACAAATTTTGATTAAAACAACAAATTTTAATAAAAAAATGGAGGTGTGGTCACCACACGACTTTCATTTACTAATTTGATATGAACTATGAGTTATTAAAATGTTAAATTTTGAAAAAATGATATGAACAAAATTTGTGTAAAATTTATTTTTACACACTTTTTAACTTTTATGTTTTTTTCATAAACTCAATAAATTTTGAAATATTTGAAAAAAACCTAAAAACATCAACAATTTAGCCAAAAGTCACTGGGACCTCCGAATTTTTGTTAAAAGCTTTAAATTTTTAGGACGATCAATTTATCCGTCTAGGCTGTAGAGAGGACACAGACACACAGACAGACACACAGACACACAGACAC
>JARJDX010060208.1:0-10062 GCA_030264735.1 Gymnusa sp. GC000175 | reverse complement strand
AGTGCGTAGGACAATATTATTTTGTCAAATCCGGAAAATTATCAAGTCAATTGTCGTAATTGCAATTTGAAATATTTTGGCGAGACCAAACGGCAAATTAAGATACGCATCATTGAGCATCAACGGGCGGCACGTCTTAAAAACATCGGCGGCTTAGCTCTGGCCGAACATTTCTCTAAGACAGGTCATCAAATTGATTTTCACTAATGTGATGATGTGATGATTATGTATAATCGCTCATTATAAGAAGCACAAAATTTGCGAAGCGATTTGGATTCATAATAATCCCCTTAAAAATCTGTAATTGGTATGCCCATTCCATGACATTTTCTCCTTCACCTATGTAAGGCTTGACCTAGGTAAATTTTGAATACTGTTGGTGAGATGCAGCAACCTTGTCGTAGTTCTTTTGCAGCAGGAAATTTTTTTTAAAGGTTCCGTCCTATTTTTACTCTTGAAAGGGAATTTTGGTAGAACTGTTTAATTTCTACGTTCTTTATTGATGTTTTTTCAATTACTTCCCATAATTTTTTACAGGGACATTGTCGGATGTTTTTGTTAGGTCGACAAACAGTAGGTGTGTTTCCCCATTAGTGGCCATTTTCTTCTAGATTACTTGGGTCACAGAGAATATATGGTCCACATACGATCGATCGGCTTTAAACCCCCCTTGTTATTCCATTTCGTAGATGCTGTATTATTCCTAGATTGTGGATTTTAGTATTTTTCTATATAGACGGCTCATGCTGCTTGTTACAGATATACATCTGTAGTTGTTAGAGCAGTCCCTTTGGCCTTTTTTATGGATTGGTGTGATCCATGCTTGTTTACATATTTCTGGAATCTTGGCTCCATTTGCGTATCTCGTAAAGAATTTTGCTAACAATTTTGTTAACTTGTCCGATCCGTAATTTATCAACTCGGCTATTATATTTTCAGGGCCACTGACTTTTTTGTTTTTCATAGATTCTACTGCGTTAAAAACCATCTTTAGAGTAATTGTTATTTCCGTACCTTGATTCGGCAAAGTGTGGGTAACGGTGTCATCTGTAGCGTTATATTTTCGTTAAGTTCTTGTTGATAGTGTTGCTGTTACTTTTGTATTATTGAGAGGTTTCTCCGTTAATTTGTTTAAGATTTTTAGTTTTTAATAATTTTCCACGCTTTTGAGGATTTTGTTCCGCCCTTATATGTATGATTTTTTTGCATTTCCTTTCCACATTGCATCCTTTTCTTTTATTGCCTGCTTTTTTAACTTTATTTGTTCCCTACGTTAGTATTGTTTATCCGACATTGATCTGGTGCTAAGCCATTTGTTATACGCCTTTTGTTTTTTTTATTCTTGAATTTCTAGCTCATCGGACCACCATTTCCTCTTTTTCTTTACTCTAGGTTGCGCTATTCTCAGTGCTTTTTTAGCGGCCTTATGCATAGAGTTAACAATATTCTGATATAAATTTTTGTTTGTGCCGTTCAAGTGGTCTTTATCCAATGTTTGGTCTAGTATTCTCTTATACAAGTCTTTGATGCCCTCATATTTAAATAGGTCGATATTATACCTCAGTTGGTGAAAAGTTGTATTTTTTTTTGGTCTGGCCTGGTATTTTACCAGGTAGTGGTCCCTACCGCATTCTCTGCCTGTGTGCTTGTACATCTTAGGCCACCTATTTCATGTCTTGTAAGATGATCACGTAATCAATAATACTCCTTAATTCTCTTGTGCCTTGTCTCCAAGAGAACTTATGTATGTCTTTGTGTTAAAAGAAACCGTTAAGTATCTTTAAACTATGTTGTTCGCATATATTCTAGCCTATTTCCATTGTCATTTTCTACTTATTTCCCAAAGCTTTCCATAACCCGATTCCCCGTTTTTTTACGGTTCGTTCATAACGCCTATTAGTATAATTTTTCTTTTCTATCCCAGCTCGGAATAAAATAAAATAAAATAAATAATGATATATTTAAAATTATTTGAATGAAAGTATTTAATTAAACAAATTTGTTTTAATTAAACAAATTTGTTTTAAAAAATTTTAATAAATTTTTATATTCATTATTAATAAAAAAAATCAAATCACGTGATTTAAAATTATTTAAATTTATAAAATAAACAAATTTTCCTCTAATAAAATTATTGATTTCAGAAAAACGTCCAGCTGCATGAAAAACAAACTATAATTAATAACTGTAACTGTAAGATATCTGTGTGACTTTATAACGAATACTAATGGTTGAATTTATCTAATAAACCATTTTTGGGCTCAACTGATTTTTGTAAAGAAAAAAATTTAAATAAAGCCCATAAAGCCGCGTAATTAATAATTAATTAAATTAACGATATAAATATATTAAGTGCAACATTCCAAATGCTTAAAATTACGCCACATATAATAATTTTAAAAAAATTATTGGTGGCGACGCCGGGAAAATATTATATTCACCTAACTATATGATTTAATGTTATGATAATTTATAAAAAATATTTATTGTAATAATATTGTGTAACTAAACTTATTACGATTTATAAAAATGTAATAATAGAATTTGTAATAATGGTAAATCGATATTATATAATTTGTAAATATTATTTCAATTATTACTACGACTTCGAAATTAATAATGTATTTTAAAATTAAATTATTTAATAAATCTCTAGCTAATTCAATAGAAGCTTTATCCAAACATTTGAAATTCGGATATTTGTAGCAATCGATTTTACGGTCAAGGACATGGTTATATAGGATTAGAGAAAGTGAGACTCTAAAATCTTTACATTTGTTATTTTCAAATAGATAATATTAATATTTTATAATCACCTTGGTAATGAATTTGATAATATAAACTTATAATTTACCAGTGTGATAATGATAAAAATGCAAAGAGTAACCTTACAATGTAAAAATATTATATGTGTGAAAGTAAGGGTTCGATCATGGAAACGAATATTGGAAAAACGAAGTTGGATTCATGAAGATATATTATAAAAGATCAATATAACTACTTAGTCTGTTAAATATACAACAAAATATAACAACCAATTTATTTCTTAATAGCTTGCACATGCATCCTACTACATTTCATTTGAAAGGAAACTTATGAAATAGATGTACTAAAATATTTAATTAACCAAATTGGCAATTCTGCTCATTAAATTACCTATATTCGTTGTGCTTCATTATATTAAAACAAAAAGCTTTTATTGTTTTTATTATAATTTAATTTGCGATTTACGATGTTGTGGTATATTGGGTTTCCTAAATGTGTATAGTAACGAATTTCTTTTTACTGTTTTGCTATAATGAAGGTTTTAGTTGTAGCACGTGTGTTGGACGTTTATATTTTAATATTTCAATCATACCGGTTTTTTCAGGGTTGTTAACTTAGCAGAATCCAGAATTTCGCACCAATCTCAAATATAATATTGAACTAATGGCATTGCTTTTACTTCTAAACAACTTACAAAGTTAAACAATTCTGCCAATATTGTTATTAGTTCACAATATGGTTTGTGATACGCCACCAAGTCCAGAACAAATTAATAAATCTTGCTGTATTCCTCGACAAAATTATGTATTTTAATAAATATTACTAAACTTGACGGTTATTTATGATGGGGATAAGGATGTTTGTTTCCTTCATACCCGTTTTGTCTCGGTATATGCCAGAAAGAAAAGATATTATTTTATTGGATAAGATAAAAATGTAAAGTAAAATGAAGTAATTTTAAATAAAGATTTCAAGAAGGAAAATTTAGTTTTTAAAAAGTTTCCGAGGAAATTTTAGACTTATGTTAAAAATTATTGCCACGTAAATTTAATACTGGGATGTCGTGTCGCGCTGTGATAAAATGTATTTTTTGAGCAGTAATAAATCTTAAGTGTCCGGGTAAGTGTTGTTTAAAAACTGGCAGGATATACAAGTATAAGAGAAAAAAAGGTATTGATGAAGAATGAGTTGAATCTTAAATCGACATCTATCCACCTGAATGCATTGACATCACTTTAGATGCAAATGCGATCTCTAAAACATCAAGGGCAAGGGAGGCACGCTGGAAAATGGGTGAAAGGTGGAAGAATGATAAACCATAAGCAGAAGCTAAAGCATAAAGAGTTAACGGTAAAGGCACAAAATACTCCCCTTAAAGGACCTGAGGTAGCGGTATACGACACTGTATCCCCTCCCTATCCCTGGAGAAAGGACTCGCATAGCTGCGTCTCTGCTCTGATCCTGTTCCCAGTTTCGGCAAGGGGGAGGTGATGTGTACTACTGGTGTCGACAACGACATCGATACATGGACTTATGTGAGTACCCACAACACGTGTGCATTAAAATCACTAGGGAAAAAAGTGAAGAAATAAATATAGTCACACGCACATATGAATATGACAAATTTTCATTTTAAGCAATGTCAACTGTTAATACCACTTAAAACTTGTTTGCATATGAATAAAAAAGCAACGTTAAAAAGGTTCAAAGCATACGCCAGGATGAGAATGGGCTTTTGATAAAAAAGATCGACAATAAAGTCTATGTAAAATTGAAAAAAGCTTCTTGTATGAAGAAAATGTTACGATGATTAAACCAGCTTCTGTGGCTATAGTAATTTTTTATCTTCCTAAAAACGTTGTTATACAGCCTATTTCACATATCATAACACGCATATTTTTATGTTTCAAAATAAATGAAGTTATATTCAATTGATTTAACATTATACACTTTTATCAGCAATTTAATGATTGAAAGCGAATATTGACTTTCGTTGCGATTCGTTGGAAAAGTAATTTGATAAATGCTGACAGTTGATATTTACTTGCCGAGTGATCTGCAACACAAGATTGTAAAAGCGATACGAGTTACTACTATACTAGTATGTAGTAAAGTATCGTAGTACCTAATACTCCAACTCGTACTACAACCACCTACTTAAATTCCATACGTCCAGACGCTTACAACAGGGCACAACCACGGCGTCGCACGCCAGTTTGCGTGGGTGTACGGGAGGGCATAGAACTATGTCAGCCCTATTCAATGTTCATTATTCAGTCAGTTATACGAGATAGGAAGAAGCAAACGTTTACTTTTTTATCACGCGCTGTTTTTTTTACTTACCACTTGTGGCAAACGTTTAGGTGTTACACAAATTTGATAGCATTAGTAAATACTCTAAAAAATCATTAAATTTTTAAAATTACCTTCTTAATAATTTTAACCTATACTAATCACTTATAATATTAATCCTAGTACACAGTGAGTATCTTTTAAAGCAGATCAATATCTTTATGATATTTTTAGAAAAAGTTTTTAACAATGCATTGTAGAATTTGGTAACAATGCAGTAGAATTATAACTTGCACAAAAATCTTCTTCACAATAATGATTCCGAATGTTATTTGCTCATGCTTAATTAGGAAAATACGAACAAAGATTTAATCACTTAACATAACAAAGCTTTAACCAACTTTTAGAAGTAAATTATTATATATTTTACTTACAAGAAGGTATTAACCATTAAGAACAATCAAGCCTATTAGAGACAGTAAAATATTTGTAAATCAAAAGCATTTAAGACATTTGCACAGTTTCATTTCATCTATTATTTAGTTAAATAATCCTTACTAATAAACAAGCAACAATGCACCTAATTGACGTGGTTGTTTGAAATCCGATAAAATTTTATACCATTTGTAAAAGCTCTGGCAATCCTTTCTTAAGAAAATATACTTTATAAGGACGTCCCTAATCTGACAATTTGACATTAGTTGTGAAGCGCTGGATGCTTATAAGAAATATCTGTCCATTTATGAATATATAACTTATGTCACTTTTATAATTTTGTTACTACGTTTTTTAACTATTAAAAAAAAATTTCTTTATAAATTTTTTTTAGATCATTGGGTAATAAATTTAATTTTTTTCAAAAATCAAAATATTTTTGTAATGTAAAGCACATTTCATTTAAAAAACCAAGCGGAAGTTCGGTTTTAAAACTATTTTTGAGATACAATATCTTAGATTAGTTTTTTTTATGGTGCTTCAGTTATTTGAATAATTGCAATTAAAACACATTCAGTTATATGGTTGCATTCGCTTAAAACAAATTGGCAATTATCTAATAGTTGTAATTTATTTTATTATTCAATAAATATACAGTGTGGAAAAAAGTAAGGAATAAAATTCCTGAAATTTATGACATTTATTTTTAATGAAAATCGATTTTTAAATCCATGTGGTCAACTTTTGGCAACTATAATAATTAAATAGCAACTATTATTTTTTATTTTTACCAAAAAATTTTTAAGCAAGATGATACTTTTACAGCAACCAAGATATTATTTCTGCAAGATTCTAAAAGAATGTTCATGCAATTATTGAATTTAGGCGTAATAGTTTATCGCTGTGTTTTATGCATCAGACTATAGTACTCAAGATCGTGAGTCCTCTTAACAACCAAATTTTTGACTTTGTACACTATCCCAATACATGACTTTTAAGTAAAGGGTTTAATGAATATAAATCTTCTTTAGTCAAAGTGGATGGGAAATTATCTTGTACAATATAAAAATTTGTTTGTTAAATTTTATCATAGTTTTGACTTGTTAAAGCGGCTATTCCATTTTTATTATACAAGCTGTTTTTGCCCAGCCTTGCTCGGGCTTCCTTAACCCCAACATAACTGGGTTGCATGCGTGTGATATTTTTTACTAACTCAGAAACCTTCCTGGGCGTGCTCACAATAACTCACCAAAGTTTCATCGAAATCGGAATTTCATAAGAACGCATAGGGAACAAATAAACAAACAAAGAAACAAACAAACAACAGAAAAAACAAACAAACAAACAACAGAAAAAACAAACAAACAAACAACAGAAAAAACAAACAAACAAACAAACAACAGAAAAAACAAACAAACAAACAAACAACAGAAAAAACAAACAAACAAACAAACAAATATACTTTGTAAACTCTTCAAGGCATATATAATTATTTTTTTGTTCTCTTTCGTTGTTTTCCATTATGATTATAATTTTTTATACGTGTCGCAAAAGGAGGCAAAATTTAAATAACTACTAAATCGTCCGCATAAATTAGCTGTGAGTTACATATTTGCATTAGGTTTTTTAGTCCCACCACTATTTCCTTGACTCTTTCTCTACAACCCTTAGCAATTTTGTTCATTAGCTCATAATGCTAATGAACAAACCTACACACCTACACACCTCCTTGTATCAATCCGATGTTTATCACAAATTCTTTCAAGCATATGTCATTGGTTTCTTGTGCAGTAGTGTATGCATTTAATCGCTTGTAGCAATTTCTGGGGCACTTTTCGTCTCTCCATTATGACCCAAATCTTCTGTTTAGATCAATTTAGTTTTTATTGCGAAAGATTTATTCCATTGTGACTCTATTTGGTCTAAATTCGCTTTAGTTTTCTTCAAAAGTTGGTTAAATTTGTTCCTGCGTTCTTTTTCCAGAATGGTTTCATAGACATTACATGCAATGTTCAATATCGATATAGGTCTATACTTTGCACATTTTTTTCTTTTACCTTTTTGTGGATGGGTAGGATTGCTTTCACCATGCAGTCTCTTGGCACCTTAAAGTCATGCCATGTTAATAATTCTTTGTAACATATCCATTCCCGTTTTGCTCATATATTATTTATCCTATAATTTTATCCTGCCCGGATGCTTTTTCGTTTTTTTTAGTTTTTTAATTGCGTCTTTGATCTCCTGCATTGATATGTTGTTCTCTTCGTCTGTTCTTCCGCCAAATCAATTCGGATTATGGGCGCTACCCTCTCGACGTCTAGGGTGTGCACAATATTGATGGCATCTCTTAGTTATTCCTTCTTCTTCGGTATATTGTACTTTGTCACTTTTATCTTTTCATAGGTTTTTTTGCGTTTTATATAGTAATTTCGCGTTTTATTAGCTATTTTCTTCCATTTATATAATCGAATTTTTCCCATTCTAGATTCTTTGCCTTGCATATCTTTGTTTTCACCACTTTACCTATACTTTTAGTATTTTTGTTTTACGTTTTCCACTTAAGCAATTTTCCATAGTTCCTTTTTATTCGCCACATTTTTTTAATATCTTTCTTCCATGGTGTGCCTCTGGCGTGCTTTATGGTTTTTCCGCATACCGCTTCAGCGTTGTTAGGTCAATTTGCTTAAATGCTTTCCAGATTATCTCTAAATCATTTTGTTCCCTCCAATCGTTTCGTTTTTTATTTTCCTCTAATAGAGTCCTTTATTTCGTTTTTGTACTTTCCTTTAGCAAACTATATGCTTTTATGGTTTGATGTTCATTTGTTACTTCTTTTTTACTCCCGTTTTGCTTAGTTGTTTTTGATACTTTAATTTTTTCTGCGACCAGTCTATGATCTGAAACTATATCATAGTCTCTTTTAACATGCACATCCCGAATCATGTGTGTCGATCTCTCCTATTAGCACTGCATAGTTCTCATATATTTATGAATATCTTTGTGGTTATAGAATGTGTTACACATTTGGATTGGTGTTAAGGCATACGTCAATTATTCTTCTACCATTCAAGTTAATTGTTTTTTATTTATATTTTCTCACTAGGAAACCATCTATGTTCCTACCCATCCTTGCATTGAGGTCTCTCACAATTATTATTATGTTATTACCAATTTTTCCAATTACATCCTGTAGTAATTCTTCGTGTTCGTTTTTACTGTTTCTACTGTCATTTTCTGATAGTCCATAGACTACCATATGCTTATTATGTCTTCTTGACTCTTAAGATCCAACCTAATTATTCTGCTGAAAATTATTACATTATATGTATTATTGTTTAAAATTTGTACACATAATTACGTTTGTTGAAATTTTTAAGCTTTACAACTAATCAGCGATTTTAACGATACTTTCCCGACGGGTGAGAGTAAAACGATTTAAACGATTTTAGAATGTTTATCGTTAGCTATTCACCAAGCAACATTACCCTTCAGTACCCAATTACTCACCTCTTGTTTAGCAATTGCTTCAAATTAAGTACTGTTTAATATTTAGTAATAAGTAGTTGTTTAATGATATTTTTTTTTAATTATATTTATTATTATGTACCTCATTCCCTATAATCCTACAAATAACATTTGGGTAGATGGATCGGGAATACATATACTTATCCCTCACACCCATTTCCATACACTAACAACATGTACATTTTAGAAAGTGTTCGCAAAGGTGACCAAACAAAGTAGTGTGAATATAAAATTTCGTATTGCAAATCATTGAAAACGACAAATGGTACAAATTTCTTATTTTCGTGTTTTAAGTCGCGTAGTGTGAATAAGAATTTATTGATAAAATAAAAATAATTTAATATTTTAAGAACAGAGTAACTATGTTTGTGAAATTATTTCCATCAAGTTGCAAAGATATTTTTTTTTAATGTGACGGATCTCACTAATGAAATTGCCAACATAAATTTTAACAAAATAAAGTTGCAGAGACATATTGCCAATTTAACTAAAATGTATGATAAACCTAGGTGTTGACCACATTAGATTTTTTATTTTGTTGAGGTCAATTTTACTTGTACGTGATTGCCGATGTGACCGAAAATCTTTTGTATCTAAAAATTTTACAATGTTTAAATTTTCTATGATCTAAAACAATATTTAATTAAATGATATAAATAAAAGTTATTTTTATATCTTTCATTTTTAGGCAAGAATAAACTTTTATTACATTCGGATACCTTTAGGTTACTGAAGAAAACTTATTCCTACAGCTACCGTTTGTCGATATTAAAACTGACGTAGACTAATGTCTTAAGAATATTAACAGCTTTGATTATTAATTTGCTCCAGTAATGGATGTATTTTAAATTAATTAAAAAGCATCAACGCTTGTGCCTGCATGTGTTTAAACAGCGCTATTATGTTGTAATAAATTAAATTATTTTTAGCAGTCACATAGAATAACACATATAATTAACCAAGCTCTAGAACAAAAACAATATTGTACATCAGTATTCTTAGATGTTAGTCAAGCATTTGACAAAGTGTGGCATGCTGGTTTAC